>JASVEL010005123.1:0-257667 GCA_032618575.1 Nicotiana noctiflora | reverse complement strand
TTACTCGTTTGTATGAGGAACTAGGGAACAAAGGTGGGGAGAAGAAGCTATCTCGACTCGCGAAGGTTATAGAGAAGCCGGCTTGGGACCTGGACCAAGTGAGGTGCAAAAAAGATGATGACGACAAAGTTTTGATGGGGGATGGCCAGATTAATAAGAGATGACATACCTACTTTCATAAACTTCTAAATGGAGAAGGGAGCAGGATGTTGTACAAGACGGATTGAGGAATGTCGACTGTCCCCATGAATTAAGTTATTGTAGGGACATTGGGGTCGATGATTTCACGAAGGCAATGCGTAAGATGCGAAGGGGCAGAGCTACCAGGTCGGATGAGATTCCTGTTGAATTTTGGAGGTGTGTGGGAAGAGCAGGGGAATGGCTTACTGGGCTATTTAAAGTTATATTTAAGACTAATAAGATGCCTGAAGACTGGAGGTGGAGTACAATGATTCCGTTGTATAAGAACAAAGGCAACATCCAGAGCTGTAATAACTATAGGGGTATCAAATTACTGATCCATACCATAAAAGTATGGGAGAGAGTGGTAGAACTGAGAGTGCAAAGGATTGTGTCTATTTTAGACAACCAGCTCGGGTTCATGCTGGGGAGATCTACCACAGAGGCTATCCATCTTATTAGGAGGATGATGGAACAACACATGGATAAGAAGAAGGATCTCCACATGGTGTTTATTGATTTGGAGAAAGCATACGACAAGGTTCCTAGAGAGGTCATATGGAAATGCTTAGAGGTTAAAGGGGTCCCGGTTACCTACATTAGGGTGATTAAAGATATGTACGATGGAGCTAATACCCGGGTTTAAGCAGTATGAGGCGACTCCGAGCACTTTTCAGTTGTTATGGGGTTGCACCAAGGGTCTGCGTTCAACCCTTTCCTATTTATGTTGGTGATGGATACACTAACTCATCATATTCAAGGTGATGTGCCATGGTGCATGATATTTGCTGATGATATAGTTCTAATTGACGAGACACGAGGCGACGTCAATGAGAGTCTAGAGGTTTGGAGACAGGCCCTCAAGTCTAAAGACTTCAGGTTGAGCAGGACGAAGATGGAATACCTCGAGTGCAAATTTGGGTTCGATCCAATGAAAGCTGGAGTGGAAGTGAGGCTTGATTCTCAAGTCATTTCTAAGAGGAGCAGATTTAAGTACCTTGGGTTAGTTATTCAGGGGAAAGGGGAAATCGACGACGATGTCACACACCGTATAGGGGTTGGTTGGATGAAGTGGAGGTTAGCATCTGGAGTCCTGTGTGACAAAAAAGTTTCACCGTTAGTAAAGGGTAAGTTTTATAGAGCAGTGGTTAGGCCTGCCATGTTGTATGGGACCGAGTGTTGGACGGTTAAGAACGCACACACTCAGAAGAAGAAAGTAGCAGAAATGAGAATGTTAAGGTGGATGTGCGGGCATACAAGGATGGATATGATTAGGAATGAATATATTCGAGAGAAGGTGGGCGTGGCTCCCATGGAGGACAAGATGCGGGAAGCAAGACTTAGATAGTTCGGGCACATTCAGAGGAGGAGCACTGATGCACCGGTGAGGAGGTGTGAACGACTGGCGGTGGTGGGCACGAGGAGAGGTAGAGGGAGACCTAAGAAGTATTGGGGAGAGGTTATTAGGTACGACATGACGTGACATAGGATTACTGAGGACATGGCCCGTGACAGGGAATTGTGGAGGTCGAACATTAAGGTTGTAGGTTAGGGGAAGTTATAAATATTTTTACAGGGCATTAGAGTGAGACTAGCTAGTTATGAGTTAGTCCTAGGATGCTACGGGTCTTCTACGGATGCAAGGCTACTTTTGGTTCTATGGTTTTCATCTCAAGTCTCTTACATTTATTTCCTTTTTACCCCTTGGATACGATAACTCCTGTTTAGTTTCTCGTGATTGCTATTTCAATTTCTCTATTTCAGTTGTAGCAATTGGTATTATTGCATGTCATTCCAATTTTGGTTTTATGTTTAGATAATTATTTATTTGATTTATCCGGATTTACTAACATTGTTTTGTTTTGTTTTGTTTGTTGATTTTCTCTCTCTTTTTCTGAGCCGAGGGTCGGCCGGAAACAGCCTCTCTACCCTTTCGGGTAGGGGTAAGGCCTGTGTACGTATTACCCTCCCTAGACCCCACTTTGTGGGAACATACTGGGTAGTTGTTGTTGTTGTTGTTTATTTCAGTTGTAGATCTAATTTGGGTCTTCTTAATTTGTTTATTTTTCTTCTCTAAAAGCTTTTTTACTTCATCTGTTTCTTCATTTTACTTGGTGAATTTTGTATAGTACACTTGTCCAACTCTAGGATCTCTACGAGAAATGGACAGCGACGAATCCCTCTCGGAATTTCAAAAATCTAAGATTGTGTTAAACAATTATATGGGAAGAGATTAAGCTTTCTCTGGCCATTTCATCATTATTAAGATCTGTTTCTTTTATAGATCTGGAACTATCGTCTTCCTTCATTATCTGTGGCTACATCAGTGGTAGCGGTGACAATCTATTTCTGGTTTTTGGGTCACTATATTTTCTATATTTTCAAGAAAGTTTTGAAGTTGTCACGTGCATTAGCAAAGGAAAGCAACCTGGACGAGCATTAACACATGGAGGTAGGAAGCGGTGCGTGAGCTTACAACTACATAGAGTACAAGTTTGGTTCTCGGGTGTTTGTACCTCTCGTTCTACTGTTTCACTTTGGTGTTAGCTAAATTGATGTTACTTTTAGTTCACAATAGTTCAATTACTCAACTAGTGTACAGGTAGTAACTTGCTTCCTTCTTGTTTGTTTCTGTGCACCTTTGTGCACTAGCTAGTCTTCTTGAGATTGTCATATGTGTAGTGGCTGCAGTCTGGAATGATAGATTAAGGGCATGTCCTCAGGCAGGGAGGGGTGTGGGGAAGGGGTCGGGGGTGGGAAGGGAAACAAGGGAAGCAGAGGGGGAAAAAGAGCCTATAAGTTGAGAATCGGGTCATGGAACATAGGTTCACTAACAAGTAAGTCTATAGAATTGGCGAGGATCCTTCAGAAGAGGAAAATTAATGTAGCATGTGTCCATGAGACTAAGTGGGTTGGATTGACAACAAAAAATACGGATGGGTATAAGTTGTGGTACTTTGGAGTCCAGAGAGGTAAGAATGGAGTGGGTATCTTGGTAGATAGCCATTTTAGAGAGTCAGTGGTAGAGGTCAGGCGGGTGAATGATAGACTGATGACTATTAAATTGGTGGTAGGTGAGTGTACTTTAAATATCGTTAGCGCGTACGCGCCGCAAGCGAGCTTGGATGAGGAGATTAAGAGGCGCTTCTGGGAGGGGATGGATGAGATCATTCATAGTATTCCGGCTTTCGAGAGGTTATAGAAGGATATTTCAATGGTGATATTGGTTCGTCTGCATGTGGTTATACTGAGGTGCATGGCGTCTTTGGTTTCGGGGAGCGAAACGGAGGGGGTACTTCGTTGTTGGACTTTGCCAAGGCATTTGATCTTGTGATTGCGAACTCAGTTTTCCGAAGTGGGAGGAGCAGTTGGTTACTTACCAAAGTTCGGTGGTGAAGACTCAAATTGACTATCTTCTCCTCTGGAGATGCGATAGAAGGTTGTGCGAGGACGACAAGGTTATCCCAAGTGAGACCCTTGCAACACAATATAGGTTGTTGGTGATGGATATTGGTATTGTGATAATGAGAAAGAAGAGATTGATACTAGGCCACCCGGGAATTAGGTGGGGCACATTGACTAAGGATAAAGCTCAAGAGTTGGAAGGAAGGTTATTGGCAATGGTAGCTTGGAGAAGTAATGGAGACGCAAACACTATGTGGTCGACGAGGGCGGGCAGTATAAGGAAGGCGGCGTGAGAGGTGCTAGGGATATCTTTGGGCCGCACGGGGGGTCACAAATGAGACTGGTGGTGGAATGCAGTTGTCCAAGGTAAAATGGAAGCAAAAAAGTCGGCTTACCAACAGTTAATAGGGAGTACTGGTGAGGAGGAGAAGAGAGCGAACTACGAGAGGTATAAGGTAGTAAGGAAGGAGGCGAAAATGGCAGTAATGGAGGCTAAGACGACAGCTTTTACTCATTTGTATGAGGAACTAGGGAACAAAGGTGGGGAGAAGAAGCTATTTCGACTCGCGAAGGTTATAGAGAGGCCGGCTTGGGACCTGGACCAAGTGAGGTGCAAAAAAGATGATGACGACAAAGTTTTGATGGGGGATGGCCAGATTAATAAGAGATGACATACCTACTTTCATAAACTTCTAAATGGAGAAGGGAGCAGGATGTTGTACAAGACGGATTGAGGAATGTCGACTGTCCCCATGAATTAAGTTATTATAGGGACATTGGGGTCGATAATTTCACGAAGGCAATGCGTAAGATGCGAAGGGGCAGAGTTACCAGGTCGGATGAGATTCCTGTTGAATTTTAGAGGTGTGTGGGAAGAGTATGGGAATGGCTTACTGGGCTATTTAAAGTTATATTTAAGACTAATAAGATGCCTGAAGACTGGAGGTGGAGTACAATGGTTCCGTTGTATAAGAACAAAGGCAACATCTAGAGCTGTAATAACTATAGGGGTATCAAATTACTGATCCATACCATAAAAGTATGGGAGAGAGTGGTAGAACTGAGAGTGCAAAGGATTGTGTCTATTTTAGACAACCAGCTCGGGTTCATGCTGGGGCGATCTACCACAGAGGCTATTCATCTTATTAGGAGGATGATGGAACAACACATGGATAAAAAGAAGGATCTCCACATGGTGTTTATTGATTTGGAGAAAGCATACGACAAGGTTCCTAGAGAGGTCATATGGAAATGCTTAGAGGTTAAAGGGGCCCCGGTTACCTATATTAGGGTGATTAAAGATATGTACGATGGAGCTAATACCCGGGTTAGAGCAGTAGGAGGCGACTCCGAGCGCTTTTCAGTTGTTATGGGGTTGCACCAAGGGTCTGCGTTCAACCCTTTCCTATTTGTGTTGGTGATGGATACACTAACCCGTCATATTCAAGGTGATGTGCCATGGTGCATGATATTTGCTGATGATATAGTTCTAATTGACGAGACACGAGGCGGCGTCAATGAGAGTCTAGAGGTTTGGAGACAGGCCCTTAAGTCTAAAGGCTTCAGGTTGAGCAGGACGAAGATGGAATACCTCGAGTGCAAATTTGGGTTCGATCCAACGAAAGCTGGAGTGGAAGTAAGGCTTGATTCTCAAGTCATTTCTAAGAGGAGCAGATTTAAGTACCTTGGGTTAGTTATTCAGGGGAAAGGGGAAATCGACGACGATGTCACACACCGTATAGGGGTTGGTTGGATGAAGTGGAGGTTAGCATCTGGAGTCCTGTATGACAAGAAAGTTTCACCGTAACTAAAGGGTAAGTTTTATAGAGCAGTGGTTAGGCCTGCCATGTTGTATGGGACCGAGTGTTGGACGGTTAAGAACGCACACACTCAGAAGAAGAAAGTAGCAGAAATGAGAATGTTAAGGTGGATGTGCGGGCATACAAGGATGGATATGATTAGGAATGAATATATTCGAGAGAAGGTGGGCGTGGCTCCCATGGAGGAAAAGATGTGGGAAGCAAGACTTAGATAGTTCGGGCACATTCAGAGGAGGAGCACTGATGCACCGGTGAGGAGGTGTGAACGACTGGCGGTGGTGGGCACGAGGAGAGGTAGAGGGAGACCTAAGAAGTATTGGGGAGAGGTTATTAGGTACGACATGACGTGACATAGGATTACTGAGGACATGGCCCGTGACAGGGAATTGTGGAGGTCGAACATTAAGGTTGTAGGTTAGGGGAAGTTATGAATATTTTTACAGGGCACTAGAGTGATACTAGCTAGTTATGAGTTAGTCCTAGGATGCTACGGGTCTTCTACGGATGCAAGGCTTTATTTGCTGGATATTATGGTATAGTCCATCCTTTTCGTATTGCATGTATTTCCTTTTGATGTTATTTTATTATTTTATATTATTTTATTATGAGTTTATCGACACTAATAATATATCGTCTTTTATTACTTTTTGAGTTAAGGGTCTCGTGAAAACAACATCTCTATCCCTCGGGGTAGGGGTAAGGCCCGTGTACATATTACCCTCTCAGACCCCACTTGTGGGATTACACTGGGCCATTATTGTTGTTGTTGTATACTACTATATATACAATCTTATATAAGGCAATATAATATGTAAGACAATTTCTTGTAAATTATCTCAATTATATACAGTGTGTGTGCATATATAAGCAATTTATATATTATATATGTATATTATAGATATAGATATAGTATACACAATATATAGAAGCTATATAATTTACAAGAAATTACCTTAAATAAGGCCAGACCCACTTAATCTCGTTTGGGCCCAGGCCCACCCACTTAGCTCGAGACCATTAGTTCGTGATCCTGGTCCAAGTTCGGTTACATCTAAAAGCCCACAAAACCCAGAATCATTTAAGCCTGGCCCACATAGAACCAGCCCGTTTATGATCGGCCCGTAAGGCCCATTTAGGATCGGGGCCGGACAGTTGCCACCCTTACGTACTACTACTTCGGCAATGATCTTTGAACTCTCTTCAGGAAAAGACAATACAGTAAAGAGTTGGACAAACAAAAAATGCAAGGTTTCAACAAGGAATAATCATTCACTTAGTACAATATTTCATAACAACATAAAATATAACAAGGGCAAATTCGATTTTAAAAAGCAGATAAACCAAACTCATCCAATCCATTGGTATCCACGTAATCTTGAAGGGACTGAAGTGTTAATACTTGGTGTACACTCATAAAAATAATAAGTTTCACTTTCTACAGGGCATCTTATAAATTTTACAATAGATAAGCCAAAAATAAGTAGTACGTTAGAAGTAGTAACATACCGACCAATGAATACTCAAGGTGGGTAATGCATTTTACATAACATAAAGCTAAAGTGACGAAATCACTGGTGATGTATAATCAACTTATCAGCCACTAAGCCGATACCTGCTTTCTTCTTATAATCAAAGGTTTCCAAAGAGAAAAATGCATCCACATAGGTCCCAGGATTGAACAAGCTCGCTAGTTCCGTGGAGTCAAAATTACTAGACTCAACTCTTTGGAAGGTGGAAGATTCATTCTCATATCTCACTATCTGCGTCCTCCACTGAACAGTGTTACCATCCACTCTAGATTTCAAGCTGCAAAGTAAGTAATCAGAGAGTGAAATTTGATCAAATGAAACATAAAAACGTAGTAAAAGGTTATAATGTTCCAGATATGAGCTCAAACAACAGAAAGATGGGGCTGTACGTGGAAAAAATTATGCAATCGACAGAGACCCTTTGGGCCTTGTATTGAGAATAGAGACGAAAGGAAATTCATATGTCAAAGAACTACATTTGTTAGTAAAGCAGAGAGATCAACAACAACAACCCAGTATAGTCCTAAAGAGTGGGGTTTGGGAGGATAGTACGTACGCAGATCTTACCCCTACCCGAAAGGGCAGAGAGACTGTTTCCAGTCAACCCTCGGCTCAGGAAAAGAAAAAGAGGAGACAAAAGCAAAACAAAAACAAAAAACAACAGGGCATTAGTAACTTAAGTAGAAATCACATAAATAATTATGTAGACATAGACCATAAATAGCATGGCATACAAAAGGACAAGATACGCAAAACAGCAACAGAAACGCAATTTTCCTTTACCCGTATGAATATGTCAAAGCAATTCTAGTTCATCTATGAAAAGTAACTATCTGCATGGAGATCATAACACAAAATCATCGGTAGAAACAAAGAAGAAAGAAGTGACTTACTCGGATATCTGAATTAAGGTTATCTTTCCTGATAAAGAAATGTTGAGTAACTTACCGCAATCGAACGCTCTGATATTTTCTGTCAACCACAGGCAACCATTCTGAGTCACCACCGCAATCCTTGTACCTCTGCTCAACAAGAATATCACACTCATCCAGAACTTCACATAAACGCGAAGAGGCATCCACCACAAAAGTGAGTCGACGATAAGCATCATCAAACTTTCTAATTCCCAACAGCACCTTGAGTCGACTACAATGCAGCTTCAAATCAATGTGATTGTGCATAATATGTATTATTCTTGGGTTTCCATCATAAGGTATTGCAGAAATAGAAGAAACTTCTTCAGGAGAAATCCATGAACTTTGAAGTACTTCAGGAAATTTAGACTCCTGCACATAAACAAAAATATATAGCTGCCCAGACTAAAGTAACGTTCATGTAGTAACACTAGCGTCAACCTTTATATGTGGCTGATTTAACCAACAATTCAGCTGTCCAAGTTCATTTTTCCAAACAGGGACGAAGCTAGAGTACTGCTAACGGGTTCGGCCGAACCCAGTAGCTTTCGTTCAAACCCTGTATTTATCTTAAAAAATCCATTGAATATGTATAAATTCTTAATTTAGAACCCAGTAATTTAAGAAGATTAGAATCCCGAACCCAAAAGCTCGAAATTCTGGCTTCGCCTCTGTTTCCAAATTATGACTTTCTTCCTATGAAACGAACTTCAACTAAAATAGGTTACGTCATGCGACAACACATTTAATCCTATAAAGCTTCTAGTTAACAGTATAAAAATCCAACGGAAGTCAGCTCCAATATATTACATAATTACGATATGCCACACTGGCTCGACATAATATGGTGCCTAAGGCGAAACTAAAAATGAGACATTAATTGTTCTTTTTTACTCTTATAAGTTATCGAAATCTAAAAAAGTTAATAATTAATTTTAATTATTGTCAATGTCTAACCAATAGTTTAATCTTTCTTGTGTTATCATGTTAAACTTTATTCATTTAGTTTTGAAAAACTTTTCCAAGAGAAACTAGTAGGGGCCATGTAGTGGCGGAGCCACATGCACCTAAGGGTCGTCGGAAAATTACACTGTTTAGCTCGGTAATTTTTTTAAAAATATGTATATATACTATATAATGACACCCCTTGACTTTTTGGTGAGTTTGTTTTTTTATATTTTGACTCCCATTAATGAAAATTCTGGCTCCGCCACTAGAGACATGCATATTTGTCATGGAGTGAATCAGGCAGGGAAATACCCCCGTCCTTAATCATATGTAGAGGGTGCGGGGTAAAATTTTACCATGGGATGATAGATTCAGTTACCCTTGCTTCATTTCTCCCCTCTCCCGCACCGGCACCACCCACTCACCGTACTACCCACAGTATGTACGTGCATACAGACATGGATTCATATTATGTATTCTCAGACTGATTATTTGATATGCTCAAGTATAGACTGATTATTTTGTTGAATGCAACCTTATTAATTACTAAATTCGTGTTTCGAGCACTTTGGAGTATAAATAACAAGCTTTTGATACATTTATGCACAAGATATTTTTGAGTCTACAATTTAATCTCATCTCAGACTTCATCTTTAACCAAAAACGGAAAAGGTCCAAATACCTCCCTATACTTTGCGAAAAAGACCAAATATACTCCTCGTTAAAAGTTTGGCCCATATCCAACCTTGCCGTTATATTATTGGCCCAGATACCCCCTGAACTTTAAACGGAGCCAAATACCCCGTGGACTTTACGATAATATTTATATATAACCCACATTTTTTTAACAAAATATTTTTTTTGTAAAAACTGAAATTATTTTGTTGAACATAATTTCTTCAGTTCTTAAAAAACAAAAATATTTTGTTAAAAAATAATTTTTTTTCTGTTTTTACAACAAAAAAAAGTTTTTACAAATTTGTTTTTCCATTTTTTTCGGTTTTTTTAAAAAAAAACATTAAAAAACTGAAAAATGAAGAAAAATATATTTTTCAAAAGCGAAAATAATTTGTTGAAAATATTTTATTCAATTTTTAAAAAACAAAAATATTTTGTTAAAAACTAAAAATGTTCTAATTCCTCTGTTTTTACCTTTTTTTTTTTCTTTTAGTTTTTACAAAATAAAATATTTTGTTAAAAAAAAATAATTTTTTCGATTTGTTTAAAGTTTCACAAAAAGAAATGTCTTTTCTTTTGAAAATGTTCTAATTTCTTTTTGTAAAACTTTAAAAAAAATTGTAAAATTATTTTTTTAACAAAATATTTTTTTTGTAAAAACATATTTGTAATTATGTAAAAAATGTAAAAATAAAGGAATTAGAATATTTTCAGTTTTTACAAAAAAAATTTATTTTTTAAAAACTGAATAAAATATTTTCAACAAATTATTTTCGCTTAAAAAATATTTTTTTTCTTCATTATTTAGTTTTTTAAAACCTTTTTTGTAAAAACTATTTTTTTTGTTGTAAAAAAGGAAAAAAAATATTTCTTAACAAAATATTTGTCGTTTTTTAAGAACTGAAGAAATTATTTTCAATAAATAATTTTCAGTTTTTACAAAAAAATAATTGTTAAAAAATAAGGGTTATATATAGACCTTATCGTAAAGTCTAGGGGTGTATCCGGGCCAATAGTGAAACGGCAAGGTTGAATATAAGCCAAACTTTTAACGAGTGGTATATTTGACCATTTTCGCAAAATACACGGAGTATTTGGACACAAAGTCAACATCTATCAAACTAGACTAAAGAAACAAAACGAGAAGGTTTGGCCCATAAACTCTCACTATCTCAATATGAAGTATGTATCACCAGAACCGATCAACCCCTCAGTCAAAAACTGGGACAAGAACACTATTATAAAAATTACTATATATATTTATAATTACAGATGCCCATCTGAAGGTGAAGTGGTGAACTAGATGTAGTCATCTCTCTGTTACTTATCACGATTCAGATCCCATTGTTTGGATGAGCTTTTCAAAGAATAGATATCCAAATCTACAAATTGTTAAATTTCTCTATCAAGATATTTAAGTATGGCCACCCACTTGTTTAAAGAATTAGTGAATTTGAATCAACAAGAGGTTGCAAAAGGTTATTTAAAAAAAAAAAACTCAGAATCTTAAGAAACTGAAATGATATAAAAATAAAAAATGTATATCAAATAGGTATAGAACATTAAATTGTAAAAATTTCAATGTCATATGAGTGAGAGAGCTGTCTACGAAAAAAACAAGCCAATCATAAAACTGAAATAGAGTAAAACAGCAGATATACAACAACAACCACCACACTTAGTGGGGTACGGGGAGGGTAGTGCGTACGTAGACCTTACCCTACCCTAGAGTAGAGAGGCTGTTTCCAAATAGACCCAAACATACTTTCCTTCAAGAACTTCCCACCCTGCTCTTGGAGAGACTCAAACTCACAACCTCTCGGTTAAAAGTGGTCAGAGCAACCCCTCTTGTCACAGTAGTTATACTTACCAAGAATAAAACAGCTCCACAGTGCTTGAGAACTTCAAGATTCATCCTGACATCAGGCAAACTCCTGAAAGGACAAACGAGAATTAACTCATTCAAGAGTTAAAAATCAATCGTTTCATTTGCAAAAGATTAAGAAGTCAGCTAATTGATCCCTCCGCTAAAAGAAGATATCTAATCTAAGAATCAACTTATTCGTAATACAAATAATATCCTATACTTACCTATGTTGTTGCTCTTCAAACCGAAAATAAGCTGCGAGACTAGACAACTGCCAGAAACATTATCACTCAAATTAGTATCAGAATTTCTGGATAAGAGGAAGACTAATATGAATACTACGACAATTTGGATAAATAACTATGTGACTTTTACTGTTTTTGTAAATAAAACTCATTCATCACAGTATTGGTTGATGGAAGATAGATCTGTGCACCGACTTGGTGATTCACCTGAACCAGCCTTGACAGTTTCTAGACAAATCATCCATGAAGTTGCATTGACCTAATACACAATATCTTTCTCAAGTATATAGGTAACCTAGTTGTATAGCCCATGGTTATTTTGCTTTCCTCATCCCTAACTTCACATATCCGCTATTTATAACACTAACTAAACTTATATCAGTGTAATCCGCTAGATACTTCCCACTAGCACAAGTACAGAGTAACTTTGTCTACCAAGTTCTGTTTCTCTCTGCTGTGGTTTGGAGCTTGGTCTTCCTGTTCCATTCTAACTTAATTCACTAACCGCTAAGCTAACAACAAAAACAACTCAGTATAATCCGACAAGTGGACTCTGGGGAGAGTAGTATGTACGCAGATCTTACCTCTATCCTGAAAGAGGTTGTTTCCGATAGATACTCGGCATCCCTGCCTCCAAGAATTCCCCATCATAGTCTAGGGTGACTCAAACTCACAACCTCTTGGTTAGAAGTGAAAGGTGCTCACCACTAGAGCAACCCACTCTTGTTAGTGGAAAGGAAAAAAAAATAAAGATATGTGACTCTATTTGGCTGAAAGAAGCTGGTTCTTCAAATGGAGGTGACATCTAAAATGAAATTGACAACCTGATTTACTCGAAAATTTACTTGATTATGTCACTAATCTTTTGCAAATCCTGTAGACAACATTCACCAAGTTAAAGATACCTTCATATTACCAGCTCTCCTTCCAAACAATTCTGTTAACAATGGAAGCGAATCAATCAATTGCCTATATATTGGTGGTCGGCGACCAATTTCAGTAAACGCCTTCTCAATAAGAGGACAATCAAATTCCTTAATATTGTGTCCAGCCCATATTCGCCCTGTGTCAATAGGGACACAAGCATCACACAAAATGGAATTCAACACAACTAAAATACAAACAGGTGATCTTTTTTAGCATACATTTTCATTTTCTGTTACTATAATGGATATACTGTCACCCCAAAAAATTTAAATAAATAATAAAAAAACTACTATTAAATAAGCATATAAAGTTTGCCAAATTAACATGGTTTTCATGCTTTCATGTGATGATAGTAGCAATACAAGTCTACAGATCAAGAGAGCAAGAGTATCGGGTAGGATGTTTACAACATAAACAACAACAACAACAACCCAGTATATTCGGGTCTGTGTAGACAGGCCTTACCTCTACCCGAGAGGGCAGAGAGGCTGTTTCCAATCGAACCTCGGCGCATGGAAAAATGGCAAACAAAAACAAAAACCGCAAAACTTCTTTAATCACACAAAGTGTTTAACCTCCCTCATATATATATATATATATTCCCGAGAAAACTACAAACATTCCATTAATTGACCATCATTTTCAGTTTACTTACAGTGGAGAGTAATGCGGCCCCAAAAGTTTGACATTCCAAGTCAAGGGGGTCTCGATGAATTTTGTGGGTTAAAGTTAAATTTTCGAGGTTTTAACTCTTTATCTTTTTATTATTTATTTGAAGTTTATTTTGTTAACTTTTCTTAGATACAAAGTTATTAATAATTTTCTTATAATCAATAATTCATAATAAGTATTTCTCAATTGACAATATAGCTAATCCATTTAACCTTTTTTGTAATATTGTTGTTCTTAGGTGTAATCTTATCAATTTTAATTTTGAAATCTTCTTTCCGCTGAATATCAACGGTAACATGAGTTATGAACATTATTCCATAAATAGCATAGACATTTGAAAAAGAACTATATATTTTTATTTGATTATGTGTATCAATTAAACTGTTATTTTCTAATTGCACTACTTTTCTTAATACTTTTATTCAGAAAATAAATCTAACCCATCAACATTGTATTGATTATTATGCTTTTAGGAACATTCAAGATTAAGGCAATATTTTTTCAAATTTCCAACATGTAGTGGTCGTAGTTTTTTATTGCCAAATAGAAAACTAAAATATTTTCATATGCTTCGAACTGTTCAAATCCATTTTGAATTGAAAAAATAGTCTTGTCTATTATGTATAAAAGTAGACGAATTAACTCAAATAATCGTTTACTCAACAACTTAAACTAAAAATGGTCGTTGGAGGTATAATATACATAATTTATATATTATATGTATATAATTATGTATAATAAATGTATAAATTATGTAACAATCGTTTACTTTGCTTTATGAAAGGCGGCATCTACTAGAAGTCATTTGTGATCAATTCAAACGTAGTTCAACTACTTTAAAGAGATAAAAAAAATACTTATATCACATCACTGTTATAATAAATGAAGTTCGATTACTTTAGTTCTCTCACTTAATAAGTGTGACCATTCCTAGTCCATAATTACTACTCTATTTTTATGTGAACGTTTTTTTTAATGATTTAAAAAATGAATTCTTTTTAAATTTAATAATAATTTAATTTAAATTTATAATTTTATCCTTAAAAAAATCTTTTATAACAACACAAATATTCTAGCCCCTTTTTATGACTTGTTTAGGATCACAAATTTCAAAAGTCTTACTACCTTCGTTTCATATTATGTAAGGTAGTATATCTCGGCACATAGTTTAAGAGAAAAAAAAAAAGAAAACACGTTTAAAAATTGTAGCATTAAAAGCTTAATAAAAGGATTATGGGTCATGCCATTTGTGTGGCTATCAAAATTTCTTGGCAAAAAAGATTGAAGAGTTTAAAGTTAAATTATTTTCAAATTTAAAAATATATCAATTATTTTGGAACAAACTAAAAATAAGAGTACCTCAATTAATATGAAACGAAGGGAGTATTATTTTTTTAACTCCGTATCAAGTCAAACAAGTTCACCACGTAGGTACGAGAATGTAAAAGTTTAAAAAAGAAAACGATGAGTTTTTTGGGTCCTAACCATTGAGGATTTGGTAGATGCGTTCAGCAACTTCAGAGAAGAGAGGGGCAAAAGCTAAGTCTGTGCTGGTGATGCCATGATGACCCGAGAAGGTATCCAAGAATGATTGGTCAGCGGGTCGGATCAGTGTTGAATAACTGTCAAGCTCGATCAACCTCCTTGGGCATACAAATATGGCTCCGAATTCTAACAGAACCCGATCCTGAAATGTTGTCTCCAAATCAAAGAACACAATTGCATCCCCTTCTCCGTCTATCATCTTCTCCATTAATGCAGCTTATCTATCGAGCTTCACAAATTTCTTCACACACAGAAACAATGAGAATATAATTGTTGAGGTGGTGCTATGTTAATCTCATGTGTATTATATATAGAGAAGCATGTATATAGGCTATAACTATGTGATGAATAATGGAACTAGGTGTAAACACGACAATATTTTCCATGGTGGGGTAGTGTAGTGGTGAACTGACTGTAACTTTTTGCTTTTATTTAGTAGCAATATTGAATTTGAGAGACTGGGGTTTTGCATGGTCCTGACTCCTTAACTAGTGTACATTGGAAGCTTAGTCGTTTGTTCATGCAATAAAGAAAAAGAATTCTAGGATATAATGTGGGATTAATCATGTGTTTGGTTGGATTTTGTTTCCGGTGTAAGCAGTCAGAAGTAGTTATAACACAATCACGATATTAATTCTGTACCACATTTTTTCGAAAACAGTCTCTTTGCCCTTTCGGGGTAGGGCAATGTCTGCGTACATATTACACTCTTCAAACTCCACTTTATGGGAATTTACTGGGTATTTGTTGTTATTCTTAGTTGAATAACATGTCCGGATAGCTAATCCTGGATTAAAATATCTAGTATACCCATATTGCTCCAATTAGCCAATCATTTATAAAAAATAAACAATAAAGTATGTTATTTAAATGATTCCGCTGTTTCTTAATCCATGGTGGGGCAGTGTATAGTGTACTGAAGGAAACTTTTTGCTTTCAGTAGCTTGGAATTTGATTGACGGGCTTTTGCTTAGTCTTGAAGTAGTTTACATGAAAGCTTAATGTATTGAGAGGGTAGTTATGTCATTTCACGTAAGACGTGGCAAGATCAAAACATAACTTACAGCATGTTTTGCAAAACTTTTTTTGAACTAAAAGTGCTTTTTCTGTAAAAAAAAAAAAAAAATTAAAAAAATTAAGATGTTTGGCCAAGCTTTTGGAAGAAAATAATTACTTTTAAGAATAAGCAAAAGTAAGAATTAAGATACCCCTCAATGAAATTAACCTCAATCTCAGCACCATTCTAGAAGACGGCTCTTTCAACATCAATTCCCTCTCCTTTGTGCTACGAGAAGCCACTAGTAATTTTTTTTAGTACGTATGTAAAATAAAGTGAACGGGCAGTAGACAAATTTACTTAGTGAGAGGGTCCTTATGGAGTTTTTACTACGAAGGTTGTGTACAAAATTGTTAAAAACCAAGAAGAAAACTGGATAGATTTCTCTTGGTTGTGGAAGCTAGACACCTTAAATAAATTAAAGACTTTCTTATCGACAGTTGTCCACAATAGGTTACTCACCTCCAAAATGCTTTTTAATAGAAACATCACTAACACCAGTACTCGTAATATATGTCAGAATGAAGAAAACATGGAACACATGTTCTTCAACTGCCTACACTCAAAACTTATATGGGATTAACTGGAAAGTTCTTATAAATACCCAAATTAGCCGCGCAACGAGCTCACTATGCATAACTGGTTAAAGTCTCATTGCCACTCGAAATCATCTTACAATAGATACTTAACTAAGGTGGATATCCCACCCTTTACTCTTTGGCATATTTGGATTCATCGGAACAATTTCATTTTTAACAACAATAAATCCTCCCTCTCCTTAAGAAAATATCGCTAGAAGTGCAACGGAATTTAAATTGTTACTAGAGTCTATACAGAGTCATAACCCCCACGACTACCATCTACATAAAATGGAAGCCTACTGATCAGGGAACTTTTAAACTAAACATAGATGGCTCTAGCTTGGTAACCCCGGGAGGAGTGGCACTGGAGGGATTATCAGAGATTGTGATAATAACTGGATTGTAGGCTTCAACATGTCCATACCTCATGCTATCAACATATACATGGAAGGCCTCGCCCTTATTCAAGGTTTAAAAATAGCTATACAACAAAATATTAGGCGATTAGTGGTTGAAACAGACTGCACTGCTCTTCTTAACATGCTTACTAATGGAAATGGTCTCTATCAAAACTTGATTACTGATTGCATATGGATGCTTACTAGAGCAGGAGAGCCAAAGGTTATTCACATCTTCAGAGAAGCAAATGGAATAGCTGATGCAATGGCAAAAAATGGAAGCAAATCGAACTTTTTTGGAAATCTTATGTGTACTTCTCCCCACCCCCTTTTATTATTTCTTCTTTTGAACTGGACAAGCTAGGAACCTTGTGTCCTAGAAAAGTCTCAATTTGTAATAACATTTAAACATAGCAAAATGAATATCTTCAGTACCAAAAAAAGTAATTTTTGATATTGAAAAGGTATTTCTGAAAAACAAAATCCATTTTTTTTGCAAAGTTGAAAGATGGTGTAACTGTGTTTGATTGAAATATTTAACACTTACTGGGAAAAAAATCACGTTACACACATCCAATAGTTTATTTGATTCGATTGACAAATAAATTAAATCATTGTTCAGCGCTTTCACTCGTACGCCTCTATATGGTCAATTGGAGCAGCAAAAGATCAAGTCATCAAACCCCACCTCACTCGGCTCAAGTCGAGGAGTTCTGGTTCTTAAGATTTAGAAATCCTAGTGCGCAATCACCTGCTAGGAAGAACAGTTGAACTGCCATTGGCCCGGGTTCAGCTTTTACTTTGAATTAGACTTAGGCTTTAACGGAGCTTCTTCTTAAATATCAATTACCAATAGATTTGAGACTGATGCAAGGCTTGAATAGACAGGAAGATATAGCTAAAGTAAGATTTCATATTTCTATTCAAAGAAAGCCCTTTCTTTTGAGTATTTTTAGTGAGCCTATAGATGGAGACCCTATGTAACGACCCGACCGGTCGTTTTGAGCTCTAGTATGTCATTCATCAGCTGAAAATCACGAACAACTTCATTTCAGGTATATTGACTTGTGCATATGGTCAGAGTTAAATTTCGGGAAATTCGAAGTTAAATTGGATAGAAAAATTTCATTGCGACAGCCTTAAGTTGAAGGAAATGGCTAAAATTGGAATTTTGAGTAAACGACCTTGGAATCGGCATCTAAAAGTTCTAACAGATTCGTATGATGATTTCGAACTTATGTGTATATCCGGATTTAGTTTTAGATAACCAGTGAGCATTTTAGCATATATTGTGGAAGTTAGTATTTTAGAAGAATTTCATAAATTTGGGTTGGAAAGAATTTCAGTGTTATAGATGTCCGTTTGGGATTCCGAGTAAGGGAATAGCTCCGTATGGTGATTCTGGAGTTGAGAGTGCGATCAGAAGTAAATTTGGATGTCCGGAGATCATTTGAAGTCATTTAGCTAAATATAGAAATTTGAAAATTTTTGAGAAAATTCGACCATAAGTGAAAATTTTGATATCTAGATCAAAATGCGATTTCGAAAGTTGGGGCAAGTCCGTAATATCGAATGTGACTTGTGTGCAAAATTTAAGGTCATTCCGGGATGATTTTGGTAAGGTTTGAGACACTTAGAGTCTGTTTGGAAAGCCCTGTGTAATTACTTGGCTGTGTAATTACTAGGGTAGTAATTACACAGCCTGGTAATTACATAGTATTGTAATTACAATGGCTTGTTTGTTTGTCATGATGTAATTACAGTGTAATTACATATTTCATGTTTGGTTGGACAAGTGTAATTACATAGATAAATAATATATTTTCAAAATAATATGTAAATAATTTTAATTGTATGACAAATATTTATATGTATAATTGATATTAAATTATTATATATTAAAAATGTATATTCTTTTATAAGAAAATATATTAAATAATTATAAAGTAATACATAGTATTATAAAAGTAATTGGTATTTTCCATATAAACAATATTGTAACTTAAAAGAGAACAATGAAAATTTCAATGATATTAAAAGAGAACAATGAAAATTTCAATGATAAATCAAAATTCTTTAGCATCTCATTTGAATAAAAAAATAATAATGAGCTACTCCATATCTCATAACAACGATGTATATAAATGAAACATTACCTCGAGCAAACAGTGCTGGAACTGAAGAAGAGAAGTGAAGAGATGTTTTGGTTTTTCTACAATTTGTTTTCCAACGAAAGAGTAATATAATATTGAAAGAGGAAAAAAAAAGGAATTGGAAAGGTTGCCTTGTAATTACATCATGTAATTACACCCAATTCTTTATTCCCCTATAAGAATTGGAGAGTGTAATTACTCACTCTCAATTACACCCAATTCCTCACCAACCAAATAATTACTTGGTCAAACAAACATGCCAAAGTGTGTAATTACACCCAATTACATCCAATTCCAATTCCTTTGTGGCTTTCCAAACAGGCTCTTAGTCTCTTTTAAGGAAGTTTAATTTGGAAAAGTCAACCGGATATTGACTTATATGTTAGAGGGTTTGAAATGCGAATTATATGGTTCGGATAGCTTCGCTAGGTGATTTGGGACTTAAGAGTGTGTCCGAAATATTTTTGTGATGACTGTGAGCATTAAGCTTGAATTGACAAAGTTAGTATTTTGGCGAATTCCGGTTGATAGGTGAGATTTTGATCCGAGGGTCGGAATGGAAGTCCGAGAGTTGCTGTAGATTCGTTATGTCATTTTGGACTTGTCTGCAAAATTTAAGGTCATTCGGACTAGTTTTGACGTGTTTCTGCATCGGATGTGGAAGTTAGAAGTTTCAAAGTTCATAGGCTTGACCCGAGGTAAATTTAGTATTTTTACATTATTTTTGGTGATTCGAAGGAACAACTAAGTTTGTGTCATATTATGGGACTTTTTAGTATACTTTGTTGGGATCCCATGAGGCTCGGATAAGTTTTGGAAGAGTTTTTGGAAGATTTTGGTGTTTTGAGCATCAGCATATAATGATCCAAAGGTCCGTTTTTAGTTGTACATATTGAAATTTGATTTTGAGACTTCTGGAATTTTGATAATTAATTATAGGAGTGATCTAGAAAGTTTGGTTTATTTTCATCAAGTCGCGATTGAGTTTTTGACGTGAAATGTAAAATTAATTAGTTAACGAGTGAAATGAGTATCGCACTGAGGAAATGAACTCCTAGTTAAGTTTTGATTGAAGGACTATATCCATATTATTATTTGTGACTCATAGGAACAAGAATCATCGAATTCCGAGTTCATATGATGGAGTTAGGGCCTTTTTAGTAAATATAAATATTGCTGGTGCATCATCATCTGGTGCGCACCTTTAGCGACCAGATTTGGGCACTTTTAGCGTCAATATTAGGCTTTTAGCGACCAGAATGGGTATTTTTAATGTTGTTCAGCTATTTTAGCCCATTTTAGCGTTTTTGGGTGAAAGAACACGACTTGGGACGATTTTTGAGCAAGAAATCGTTAGAGATCTTGAGGTAAGTCACGTGTGATCATTTCTACTCCATAATATTAAATTATCATCGAATAATCTTACAAGATTACATATTTTTGAACTGTTTAATTGAAGAAAATCAGTAGAAAAATATGGGTTTAGGGCTTGTAATTTTGAGACCTTCTAGGGTCGATTTGAGGGGTCAAACGAGCTCCGATTTTGGTGTTCTTTATATGTATGGACTCGTAAGAGGACGAAGAACATTTTGATATAAAAATTTATGAGTTTCAAGACGTGAGCCCGGGGCTCAGGTTTTGTCAAATTCGTGAATTTTGATATTTTTCGATAACTTTTGATTAGGTATTGTCTCTTTAGTATAATGCAACATATTCGTTGTGATTTCAAGCAGATTCGACGCACGTAGAGGCCAATTCGAGTGGCAAAGGCGTCACGAATTAAAGAAATAGCCGGTTCGAGGTGAGTAATAATTGTAAATAATATCCTGAGGGTTTAAAACCCTGGATTGCACATCGTAGTGCTATATTAAGGTGACTTGCATGCCAGATAGTGGGCGTGGGGCAGAGCACCACTGGGAATTGTGACTTGGTTCATCCCGATTAATTAATTTACCACGTATTTGAGTGGAATTTATTTGTTATCACTGTTGTTTGGGTTGATTGTCGTATTTTGGTTTCATGCCAATTATTTGAAACCTTCGGAGATTATTTTCACTGTTTTGACTTATTACTTGAACTCTGTCATATTATTTCTCCACTATTTTAAAACTCAGCCACTTTTATTCAGATTTGAGCCTTAAATGATATTTTAAATGATAATTTGGGCTGAGGACTATTGTTTTACTAATGCCTGAGGGCCTTGTGACGATATTCTGACTAAGTGTGGCCGAGGGCCAGATTTGAGGATACATTGAGGTATGTGAGGTCGAGGGCCTGGATATGAGAATTATATATGGATCGGACTGCACGATGTAGTAATATATTATATGGATCGGATTACACGTCACAATATTATATTATATGGATCGGACTGCACGCCGCAGTATGTATATATTGGATCCAACTGCATGCCGCATTGATATAGAGCTTGGGTTGTAAGAGCTCCTCCGAAGTCTGTATCCCACAGTGAGCGCGGGCACCCATATGGATCGGGTTGTACGCCGCAGCGAGCTATGGATCGGGCTGCACGCTGCAGCGATATGTGGATCGGGTTGCACGAAGCAGCGGCTACTATGTGATATTATTTTGAGAGTGATATGAGAGAGAGAGCCCGATGTGCTGAGAGTGTTGTTGAGAGTGAGCCCGAGGGGCTGGTTCAGTTTGAGATATTTGCCCGAGGGGTGAACTTTTATGTGCTCATCTTGCGTACTTAATTACCTCTTTACCTGTTAAACTTTAGTATTTGTGCCCGAGGAGCGGTTTTTCCGTGCTTATTAGCACTAACTATTTTGAAATCATTTTCGTAATTATTGAAAAGATTATTTTCAAAAGAGATTTGAACCGAGCCAAGGTATTTCTAAAGATTTC
Source organism: Nicotiana noctiflora (assembly GCA_032618575.1). Lineage (NCBI taxonomy): Eukaryota > Viridiplantae > Streptophyta > Magnoliopsida > Solanales > Solanaceae > Nicotiana > Nicotiana noctiflora. The sequence continues at coordinate 235,880 of JASVEL010005123.1, read as the reverse complement.
ACAGATTTCACTATTTTTCTCAGAAAATTGCACCCGGCTTCTATTAGCATGTTGGATACTTTACGTGATTTCTTGCTGCTCAGTTATTATTTACCTTTATTACTCACTGAGTTGGAGTACTCACTTTACTCCCTGCACCTCGCGTGCAGTTGCAGGTATTTATTCACCCGGTAGTGGGTATTGGCTGCGTGGAGGCAGAGTTGTAGAGGTTTTCGCGAGGTGACTGCCAGCGTTCTCAGCACCACTGTCTTTCTATGTTATTAATTACTTGTTCAGTGTATTTCTAGACTGTAAAGTGGAAATTTCATTCTTGTAGATGCTCGTGACTTGTGACACCCTGATTAGGGCTATGTTGGGTTGTGAATCTATTAATTAATATCATTAAGTCGTATCGGGTAGTTTATTTGTGTTTAATGACTTTGAAAGAGTCAAGTTAGGTTAGTTGGTTGGCCTTGTCTTCACGAGAGGCTCCATCACGACTAGTGAGAGGTTTGGGCCGTGACTCCTTACAGAGCTCGTAAACTCCCAATTTAGACATGAAAATAGGTCATTCCGGACCTTTTACTCGTGGAACGAGAAGATCAATGCCACTATCGCCTCTTGGCTTTGCTTTCATATATCTATTCGACTAGAGGGAAGGTTATACGACTTTTTTCATTTGCAAGAGTAGTTTCATCGGTGGAAGGGAGGGAGAAGGTTTGGAACACCAATTCCTCTTATGAAAAGACTAACTTCCTAGGAAAAGAGATGCTTCCTTCCTCTTACGTCCTTTATTCGATGCAGTTGTACCAATACTTTATTCTCTCACTTATTTCTTGATTAGAGCTCTCTCAAAAACTACTCTTATGTACTTATTTCTTTCAAAGACTTGTACCAATGAGTATAGACTAATTTTCCAAGTTTGTCCTATTTATAGATCATATGTGGTGCTTTCTCTTAAAGCTAAAACAAGGACTACATAGGAATAAAAACTGAATCCAATTCTAAATAGGAATGGAAACCAAAAGAGAACAGGATTAGGCCCTTAGGCCTTTAGATGGACAACATGGGCATGAGCCCAACAAACTCCCCTCCAGCCAAGGGAACAAATATTTCTTCAAGTAAAGAAAATATTGTCAGGCTTCATGCCTGCCAATTCTCTGTAAAATTCATGTTTATCTACAACCACCACCTTTGTCAACATATCCAAAGGATATTCATCAATGTGTATCATCTCAACCTCAAATAATTTCACTTCCTTTGACATTCTTATCCAATTACACTTTTTATTTATATGTTTTGTCTTAGATTGAATGTGGAGTGCTTGGTGAGACATATAGCACTTTGATTATCACAAAATAAGATGTACCTTGGTTGCTCAAAGCCAAGATCATTAATAAACTCCTTCACCCATAATAGTTCTTTGGCACTTGTTACAACAATATATTCAGCTTCTTTGGTGGATAGAGCTATGCACTTTTGTAGTCTAGATTGCCAAGAAACAGCTCCTCCTGCAAAAGTGATCAAATAACCGGAAGTAGATCTTGAATTATCAAGATTGCCTTCTAAATCAGAGTCTGTGTAATAAATAAATTCAGACTTGCCATTGCCAAAACAGAACTTCAAATCATTAGTACCTTTCAAATACCTTAATATCCATTTTATTGCATCCCATTTTCCAGGATTTGAAAGGAATATACTAACAGTACTAATGATAGGCTATAATTACGTATTTTAGTCGATTATTACATTCCAACTTACTGCACTTCAGAGTTTGAGCTTTAATCACTGGTATTTTGCACTAATTATGTGTTTTATGTCTTGCAGAAGTGATTCCGACTATGTAGATATTATGGAATAAATTCAAGTAATTTGGAGCTCTAAAGTCTGAGAAAATCCCAAGGAATTAAGCCTGGATCATATTCGGGCATCGATGAATGATATTAAAGAATGAATGAAGAATCAAGTAGGCATATTGTGCATTATCTATTAAAATGCACATAATATTTCGCTAAAAACTCCATTTGGGATCCACAATATATGGTTAGAAATCTAATTCAAAGGACTACAACTTTTATCTTTTATCTTTTAACAAATTCCAAATAGTTCACGGTCTGCTCCGCGACCGTAGGAAGAACACTATGCAAAATCTGTGGTCAGGTCCGCGGCTGCAGACATCATGTCCGAGAAAAGTGTCCTTTTTTGCATAGGAGAAGTAATTGTTTGGGCCCAACTCGACTTGGTATATATACATGGAAAATGGTATTTTGAGGACCTTGGACATACTTTTGACATATTTAGACCTAATGAGGCTAAGGAGACCGTATATTCGACCTAAGGAGGAAAGGGCGCGCTAGGAGTAAGGCCGAGAATTCTTCTACGAGCTTTTCACTTCTTCTTCCTATTTCCATTATTGATTATGAATTCTAGTATTTTAGTTATGCATAGTATTATGAATAGCTAATTTGTTATCTAGGGTTTTGATGAAACCTATTGGAGGATAATTTCTTGTTACGTTAATATAATTTTCCATAGTATTTTATCTATTTGTTTAACTATATTTATACAGTAGGTGGTTGAAAATCTCTCAACCCTATTTAGTGTGTATTACTCAGGAGAAAGTTCATATTTATATAGTTGTTGAACAACATCAATCCTAACGTATATGAGGGATCAATACGAAGGATTTAAAGGTGGGATTAGGGATAACGACGCGATCCGAGTGACCGTACTTAATACCAGCTAGTGTAATTCAAGAGAATATGTCTAGTAAATTATGGTAACTACTCGGGAGAGAGTTACGACATTCAGAACGCGCATGATCAGCAGTGAATTCTTAGGCAAATTTATACAAAACTTAGTAGGAAGTATTCCGACAACAGGGCAAATCATAACTCTAGACCTCTTTAATCTTGTCTCTAACCCTTAGTACCTTTAGTTGTTAATTTACTATTCTAGTTTGTTAGTTAATAGTTAAACACAAGAATCTTAATATCTATAAGCTATGAATTATTCAAGCTTGTCTTTTTTGTGATAGTGAACAGTTGTAGCTAAGCCTTAATTCTCTGTGGGATTCGACTCCGAACTTGTAAATCGAATTATATATGTAATGACCGCTTAGTCCTTTTTATAAGGCATAGTTGAGCGTGTTCAAGTACCACGACATGTGCAATATCTGGTCTAGTGCAAACCATAACATACATCAAGCTACCAACAACAGAAAAGTAAGGAATACGATACATCTCCTTTTTCCTCTCCATCAGCAGGTGAACTCTGACTAATACTCAATTTAAAGTATTTAGCAGGAGGAGTACTAACCACTTTTACATCAATCATATTGAATCTCTCGGGTACCTTCTCAATGTATTGCTTTTAGGACAAAAGCAAAACCTTTCTATCGATCTCTATGTCGGTGGATTTTAATGCCCAAGATTTTCTTTATTGTCCCCAAGTCCGTTATCGCAAACGATTTGCTCAACTGCTTCTTAAGGACTGTAACTGTGGATTTATTCTTGACAACAATAAGCATGTCAATCAAAAAAATAATAAAATCATCATTGGAGAACTTCGGGAAGAATACATAGTGGTCTGATGAAGTTTTCTTGTACCCTTGTTCTTCTATGATAGATTTAAACTTCAAATACCATTGCCTTGGAGTTTATTTCATTCTATACGGGCTCTTTTTCAATTTACAGAGATAATTTTCTTTTTTATTAGTTACAAAACCCTTAGTTTGCTCCATATAAATCTCCTCATCCAAATCACCATGAAGAAAAGAAGTCTTGACATCCATCTTCTCAACCTCTAAATCCAGACTTGCGGCTAAGCCTAGAACCACACAAATAGAAGACATCTTTACAACAGGGGAGAAAATTTCATCAAAGTAAAATCCCTTCTTCTGGCCAAAATCTTTAACAACTAACCTCGCCTTGTATCTAGGCACAGAAGAATGGTAATCTTTCTTTATTTTAAATTTTTATTTCTTAGATAAATCTCTTTTACCTTTTAGCAATTTTACTGACTCATATGGGCCATTCTCATGGAGTGACTTCATCTCATCTTTCATGGCATCGAACCACTGATCTTTGTGAGTATATTCCACGGCTTCAACATAAATCTCAGGTTCTCCCATGTTAATAAAAAGTACATACTCATTAGGAGAATATCGCTTAGAATTTTCCTTCTCCCTTGTAGATCTTTTAAGAGAGGTTTCAATTCGACGCAGTTATGTGAGCAGGAAGTGGTTATTGATCAACCAGAACTTCATTAAATGGAGCATCCTTAACATCTATACCACGATGATCATTTTAATCTTATCACTATCTTCAATATTGTCTTGAAACATGAGATACGACGACATTTTATAAATGTCACCATAAGTCATTTAAATGTCACAAATTAATTACTGACATTTATTTTACATTTAATCCAAATGTCGGAAATTTCAATGTCGTTAATTTTGCGACATTTAAATTAATGTCGGCAAATAACTAGTGATATTTATTTTTGTCGTTCACAAACGTCAATATTTTAACCTCTTAACCTATTTTCTTCGTGATATATATCGAAATGTCGGTAGATTATTTGCACTTTATGACAGATTATTGAATATCAAAACCAATTTTGATATTTATCGTTAAGAAGAAGAGTATTTCAATTTTGTTCCTTTATGTATATTATTATATAGAATATAAAAAGTAGAAAATCGTATATCAAATATTGCAGATCTTCAAAATATGCAAACATTTTTATTCATTACCAAAAGTCATACACCACATATACAATTCAAATAAACCAACGAATTACTTCAACATGGGACTACATAACCATACTTTTCTCTTATAATTTTCAAATACACCAACGCAATTTAAAGTTTCAGCATCCATGTGTTTTTTGATGAAGTGCTTCGTGCTTTCACCAAATCAGGATTCATTCACTAATTGATCGCACAACCTTCAAAATCAAGTGTATCGAAGATCTGAAATTAAAAAAATTAAAAAAAAAAATCACCAAACTGATTAAGGGAAAAGGTAATTAGTAAAACAACATCAATTACCTCATATGGAGTAACAATAACCTTACTAGACTCTTTTGCAGGAGATTCACCTTCAAAAAGAAAACTGAAATAACCAACAAGAAAGACAAAAACAATAAAAAAAAATCAAGGCTTTGGTAAGCAAAATATCACAGATCTAATTAATGCGAAAAGAGAAGGCCAAACTTACAGAACACAAGTTAGAGTAGATTAATTTGATCGAAAATCGCGATCCAGACAGCGCTAGTTGCTGAACTTTATTTCTGGGAAGCCTTCTAACTCTGAAACGAATCAAATGTTCAGTTAAATGAAATCTCCAGAATATAAATCGCAAATCTACGATTATAGACGTGCCATCAAAAGCAGCCAAAAAACACACACAAAAAAAAAGAAGAAGATTGAGATTTATATTTCTTAGATTTATGAAAAATCTTACCAGCGGATTGGATCAAAATTAACGAAAGATGTGGTGATCAACGAATGAGGTTTCATAGTGCTTTGGGGTTGCCGCTTGAGGAGGTGTGGAGGAATAGGGTTGAATGATTTTTAATTCTTTTAGATCCCGTAAAAAGAATAAAAAATAATGCCCTTCAAAATATTTGAAATTATTTTTCTTGGGGGCAAATGAATCAATTTTGACATTTATTATGGATGTCACTAATTAAATGTCATATATTTCTAATAATTTGACATTTAAATCAAATGTCAATATGTTTTTTGACATGTTTCAATAAATGTCGTTATTTTTATCACAATTTTCTAATAAATGTCGCTAAATGGACCTTTTTCCGACATTTATTATAAGTGTCACTAATTAAATGTCAGTCGTATCATAATCTTATCACTATCTTCAATATTGTCTTGGGTTCTGCCTTCGCAATAGAAACTAGATCAATATCAAGTAAGTTCACATTACTCTAAGAATCTATCTTCTCAACTTTGCCAATATTTTCAGTAGTTTGGTTTTCAAAGAATATTGAATCACGACTTCTAATAAGTTTATTGTCAACTGATCATAAAAAATACCCAAACTCATCTTAACTATAACTGATAAATATGTATTGTTCTTCAAGAATATGCACACAAGCTTTGCACCCAAAAACTCACAGTTGATCATAAGAAACATCTTTGGCAAACCAAACTCTGTTTGGGACACCACCATCCAAAGCAATAGTAGGAGACAAATTGATAATATAGGAAACAGTGTTAAGCGCTTCCCCCCAAAATGTATTTGGTAGTTTAGCCTCTAAAAGAAAGTATCTAACTCTCTCAACAATATTTATATTCATCCTCTCTGCCAAACAATTCAATTGAGGCGTCTTGGGCAGAGTTTTCTGATGACGAATTCCTTGTTCCTTGTAATAGTTATCAAATGGACCATATGCCTGAAATTTCTTAAACACGCCGAGAGTTTGATCTTTATATTTTAAAGGATAAACCTAGAACTTGTGAGAATGATCATCAATGAAGGTTACAAAATAAAGTGCACCACCTTTTGACTTTACTTTAAAAGGACCACACAAATCAGAGTGTACTAGCTCCACTAAATCAGGTTTTTTTAGGAAGGATTGCTATGAAAGGAAATCCTTTTCTGTTTGTTAGCTAAACAATGGATACATATTTTCAGCTTTGCTTGTTTCACTCCAGAAAGCAAACTTTTCTTAGCCAAACATGTAATCCTCTTCTCACTCATATAACTCAATCTTCTGCGCCACAATTATGCTAAAGTATCACTTTCTACCAGATTTATGGAGTCATTAAAATAGAGCCTTGTGTCACATATAAATGACCAGACTTGACTCCTCAAGTCACTACTAACGAGCCCTTTGTGAGCTTCAATTGGCCATTAAAGAGGGCATTATGGTAACCTTCATCGTCTAATCTTGCTGCGAAGATCAAATTGAAAGAAAAGTCTGGAGCATGCTTGACATCTTGAAGAACTAACATTGAACCATTATTAGTTTTCAAATGAATTTTGCCAAAACAAACACCTTAACTTCACTGGCATTGCTCATCTTTAATAATCCAGAATCAACAGGAGTATATGATGAGAAAAAGTCTTTTCTTGCTGTGACATGTGAGGTAGCTCCAGAATCTACTATCCAGCTCGTCTCATGAGATACCAAATTGATGACGTTTTCATCAAAAGCAAAAAGGTCGCATCAAACAACAGTAGCAAATATTATTCTCGTTATTTTCAACATTTGTTACGAGACAAGTGTTAGTGTGTCACTTGTGTTTGCCTCTTCGTGAGGTTGTTCTCTCGATATTTTGTACTCGATGTAAGTCAATTGACTGAACCACGTTAAAACATTTGTGTCTCTTTTGTTATTTGATTTATCGTCGTCCAATTGTTGCTTTACTAGCTTCTGCATGACACCTGACTTTTTCGGTTCTAACAACGTATAGATACATCCAGCCGTAGTTTGGCGGTGGATTAATACTAGTTTCAGCTGTATAGATAAGGGAAAATGACATAAAAGAAAGAACATAGAGTACTCTCTTAGGCCAACTTACTTTCAGGAACATGTAAATGTCAAATATCTCCATTCACGAAACTGGCAATAGAGGAAAAATACACTCTAAAAAGCAATTACTACAACTGCGTCCATCTCTTTCTTCTAGCTAAACTTGTTGATGCATACTATATGTTATTTTTAGCTTAGGCAATAATTTCATGTTTCATACAAGTCCTAAGTTTGATGGCCATCGAATCCATTCCAATGGGTTGCACAATGTCACAACATTCTCTTCTATTACCAGCCTGTACAGAAAAGAAACAAAATAAAATTATGGCTAAGAATTTAAAAAACAGCTCAATTTCTTTATCAACGATTCGTAAACTCCGATCCATAATTATGCAAAAATCATAATAATGTTATATAGAATGTAATATACTGGAGTAATAAATAAGCGAAAAGTCAAACTTGAAATGCCCAAGTACTTTGGAGTCCAAAATGATTTGTTATAAGCCACTGTGTATAATTAAGATTGGATTCGTTGAAATGAATTAAAAGTCAAATGTGTTTTGCAGATGAAGTACCTAAAATCAACATATAATTATAAACGTTGAGAAAATGCAGAAGAAACAAAATCAACACTAAGAACGGCAGAACTCAGAAAATGGATTTAAAGTTAAATTCAACCTCTTGCTTTTATTTAGTATTCTATATTTGTATTCTTTTAAATAATTGGCAATGCGGGATGAGGACTTACCATGATGTCTTAGGATTTATTTTATCTAAAACTGTACTAAACTTATTCTAGAAAACTCCTAATGTCTTACTTGTATACTCTTCTTTTACTTTTTCTTTTTTATTCTATTCCAAAAAGATGTCACCTTTTTTAATTGCAAAACTTCTTACTCTAGACTTTTTATTTTATCATCTTAAAAGTATATACTCGTACGATCATATAATAACATGTTTAAGACCATAAGTATTACTAATATTATTTTCTTTTTAAAATTTCACGTAGTGGCAAAAAAACTGAGTGAATGAAAGCTTTTTAGACTAGTCCCAATAAAATGGCAAGGAAATTGACTTCTAAGAGAGCTGCTTTCGCCTCGTTAATTACCTAACGAGAGAGCCGATGCAAAAGTAGTCTTTTACGCGAGGAAACGCCATACAGACTGACCTCTGCTAAATATATTTTATTCTACCATACAAGGCCTTTCATGCTAGGCGTCGAGACGTACTATACCTGAGCCGCATCGTAGCTGTCGTTTAAAATAAAAGGGGATGAGTATATACGAGTATACTTACCCCTACATGAAGCTTATGCATCGGAGAAAAGACACGAATTTTTGAGACATCATCCGCAGAATGATTGCCGCTCGACCCACATGCCGGCATTGCCCTTGGATTTCCTTTGATGTATCTCGTAACAATGTGGTTTAATCTTGTTCCTTCGACAGCATCAAAGAAGAGAACATGAGGAATTTGACAAGAATTATTAGTTAATTGTCTAACATTAAACATGTAAGGTGGCGTTGCTCCTTTCCTCCATTCGGAAAATGTCTCAAGGGGACTTTCAAGAAAACTTGGAGAATGAATCTTCTCATAGATGTTAATGGAATAGCCCCATGACACTGAGAATGTCCAATTGTACTTGTTTAGGTAGCATGTGCTTTGCTGTAATAATCTGGATTGATCTACTCTTGCTGCTGTCATTAGATGGTTTACGGCCTCGTGATGGTTCATTAGAGGGAAAATTGGAGCTACTAAGTCAAGGTGATGGAGAGATAGGAATGGAGACTGAGGATGTGCTGATAAAAAACCAGATATGTCACGACGCAGGTCAATCTGTGTGAAACAACCGAAGTAAATGTCAGGAATTTCTTTTGAATTTCAAGATGATGATGTACAATCTGGTTAACTTTGCAAAGTGTGTTTCGTATGATCAGAAGTCATTCTTCATGGAAAATGTTTCTGTGGGATATTGTATCCCTTAAAAATATTTGATAGAAATATTCGTGTTTGGGTAGTGAGTGAAAAGTACTTTGAGAAAATACATATTAGTGATCATTACCTTTTATTTTCCAATAGTTTTCGGAAGATCCAAAACAGATACTCTCTCCGTTTTTTTGGCACGGACTAAAAAGGAAATAGATTCACAATGGAGGAAGTAAGATTTTTCCATTTTAGCTAAATTTCATAAGATGATCTTTACTTAAATGGCTAGATTTTAACCCCAACGTGATGAAATGAAACTGAATCTGGTGATAATCTTAATATAGATTCGTGAAACTATCTTTTTTTCAATAAGTCTGCATATCCTCTGAAGTTCATTTCTTTTCTGATTAAACCTTTTTCAAAACACTACACTATCACTGAAACTTATTTCACTCTGATAAAAATTGGTAACCCTTTATAATCAGTTTGCTTTTAGAAATCGCTAGTCCTATTCAACATAGATAAAAGTGGTTTAATAAATCAAGTATATTAGCCTTTGACAACTGCATTCGAGTGAGTCTAATGCGGGCTTCCTATCTAAAAGTATGTGTTAAACCAGTACGTTTATAGCTTTATTTTTCTTAAAGAGATTAAACCAGTACGTGCAAGACATGCTAAACTCTAAATACTAATATAAAGAATTTGATTACCAACCTGATGAAACCCATTTTCTAGTGTAATGGTGACGCCTAAATCAGCAATACATGCTTGTAAAATGTGGTCACTGCCATATAAAAATGGATACCTCTTGATACATGTATCCATGTTCTTAGCCACAGCTTGTGCTAATGGATAACTTAAAGCATAACCAGCTCCACCAAATGCCATTTGAAACGACATACCATAGTTACTAACTAGACACTCTGAATTCATCCCAACGTAATAGTACTTTCTGTGATCATACCTAGAAAGAACATCCACCAAATTATCAATCAATAGCACAGTATCATCGTCCGCCATAACGTACCACCTGACCCCTGGACTGTGCTCCACATTGAATGTTTCCTCAATCACTCTCAACATTCTGATTGCAAATGGCATTCCGTGCTTGTTGTAAGGCGCGTATCGCGAATTGTCATCAGATATTTTAAAAGGAGGAGAGGAAGAAGGCCATGGTAGGTGCTCAGTTGGGGTTCTATCTAAGAAAAGATATCCCCTTGTTATATTAGGTTTCCACCAAGAATGGATATACCATTTTTTGTTGCCCCATGTATTTGATGAGCCTGCAATTCCAAAAACTAAGTGGCTAATATTAGTAGGTGAAATGTAGGACGTTTTATTGTAGTAATATTGTTTTGACTTGATTCTTCTTTGGAAGAGTAATAGGGATGATTGACAACATGGATGGTTGGACAAGAAAAAGTAAACTAGATATAAAATTAGGGTTACAAAGACCAGGGATTTGCATAAAATTCCATTCAGGTTGTTGGACAAAGATTTTTGTTTAATTAGGATAAATGAATTTTCAGAATCAGTGCTACTACTTTTCTCTAATGACATTCTTCAAATACTAAAGAGTTAGTCATGAAGGTTTAAGCCAAAGTGAAGAAGATTAACAGAATTATATTATAGGTTTAGTAATCAAGTGAATTTCACATGTTAGGACCTATAGTGAACGTTTAACTTGTTACAGGTTGGTGCATATATTTCATTCGTTATGTAATTGAATGGTAAACGTGATCAGTTCCAATTGATTAATTAAGAGTTATTTGATTAAAACGAAAGCACCAAGAGCATGAACATGCAGCGACTTGTGTGTGGCAAAAAGAGCAACGGTTTATTCTCGTGTGACATAAATTAAATTACATAAGGGTCACATCAAAAACTATTAGCTGCTATTCTTACTTACTAATTACATACAACAACTATCCAATTCTTAACGAGGCAGCACTCGAGTGTTTTCATTCATCCCCGTTGCATCAATTAAAGGATAAATTAACTTAAATTTAACAAATTAAAATTGAAAATTGTGTGCTAATTCAATTATCCATAGAATATTTGTTAACCGGTGAATAATATGAATATCCATATTATTATAGCTTCTTGAATATGATTACGTTTGGGGGAATAGTCTTCCAAACTTGAGGAACCCATAAAAACTAAAGCTAAGAATTATCCATTTTTAGGTGGACAATAGGGATTTTATCCATATTTGACTCATTTTTAAAAAGTTCATTATACAAGCTATTTTTTAGCGGATAATATGGATTGATAATTATTTTTTATTGGTTTTGCCACTCCTAAACACAACTTAAGTATAAAATTATAAAATTTAATTAAATTCAACAAATTTAAATTGAAAATTGTGTGCTAATCCAATAGTAAGTCTAATATACAAATTATACTCAGATGGTAGCCTGAGCATCCTGTATTATATAAAACAGTGCTGCGGCCACCCATCACCTCTTTGATACAATACCGCAAAAAAAAAAATGAGACTTGATTCCAAAAAATTGAAAGAAGCTAAGGTGAAGAAAGACTCAGGCCCCCCTTTAAACATCAAAATGTACATGACCTCTACCATCTATAATGTACATTTAACTAACTTTGAAATTTGGTTTGTCGTATTTGACCACAGTTCTTCCAGTTTAATATTTTGTCCTTCTTCATTTTCTTCAAGCACTTCAAATTGTTGCGAAATAAAATGAGCACACTCTTTCCGAACGAGGCATGATTAAACTTGACACTTGGGATTGAGACTTGAAGTCTTGAAAATTGGAGATTGAGAGAATGAGAAAAATTTATATTGAGAAATGAGTATTGAGTGAAGAAATAAAGAAAAGGAGGGGGGTATTTATAGTTTTAGAGAAACTTAGTATTGTAAATTGAAAAAATATTTAAAAAAAAAAATAGGCTATTTGTGCAATATGACTCTTGGGAACGGTCATTGGGGCCCTTCATTTGAAAATTTTAAATATATAGTGCCTTATATATAGCTTATATGTATTATATACCACCATAAAATGAGCACAACAAAGTGCTAATACCACCATTAAAAGGAAAAAAAACTAAAGAAGATGTGCCAAAGTACAAGTTACACCATAATCTATATAGTATCTCTAACAAATTTCATAAATCCTTCATGGTTCGGATGAGGTTCCGTTGGTGGTGGCGGGAAAGAAGCTTGTTCATCATCGCTACCGGGCGAATTAGCATCCTCCACAAGTTCCGCTAACATTTCTTCATAAGCTTCGTCTATCTCCAGTTGTGATTCTGCAAGTCCAAAATTTCTTCTTTTCGAGCGGATCCAATCCCTGAAGAGTACTGATTTTTCCAAGCTCTCCCTCATAGACGCTCTATGATCACCTATTTGAAGTCTTGCTTGAGTGAAAGCGCTCTGTGATGCCACCAGTGGCGGAGGCAGGATATATATTAAGGGTGTTAAAAAAATTGGATTGTAGCTCACGGGAATTGAACCTGTGATTTTATGCACATTTTGAACACTCTTGACCACTGAGCCAAACATTTGCCTTGTGTCAAGGGTGTTCAAAACTTAATATATAGAGATAAAAAATAAATTTTGCCTTATATATACAGTGTAATTTTTCGGCGAAGGGTGTTCAGGTAAACACCCTTGCGCCCCCTTGCCTCCGCCTCTGGATGCCATTGTTGAAGCTTGAACACATAAAATATCTTGAGTCATCCTTCCAAGAACCGGAAAATATTTTTTTCTGCTACAAATAAACTTGAAGCTCATTTAGATGTGAAGTATCATCAATAATATCACCTTGAGAACCCCTACACTCCATCCAAGAACTAAGTGCTTTTAGGCCCACAGGTCTTTTAGACGATTGTGAACAAGACAAAGTAGGAGTTGGAACATTTGGCCTAGCATTAACTAAGGCTTGTTGATAAGCATTATTAATTGTTTGAGCATTTATTTTTATTGAGGCTTTTACATCTGCAAGTGTAGCAAATTCCTCATTTGAAAGATTTATAACCTTATAAATATTTAAATACCAAAAGTGAGGACCTCCTAATTTCATGGTAGAATTTAACATGGCAGCAACAGGGATAGGAAAAAAATATTTTTTAAACTTTTCTTTCATTACATTTATAGCAAGTTGATAAATTTCCCCATCCTCTGAAAAATCAACAAAAAAATCACATAATGCTGCAATATAAACTAAACGGTTTGAAATAATAGGATAATATTGCACAGACAATTCATTTGTAGATTGATGAAATTGGTGTAAAAAATCTATAAGAATTTTTACATTATTCCAATCATGGTTTGTAAGGATTTCATCATTATCCTCACCATCAACGCGAGCATTAAACTTTGCATTAATTGGGTTTCTATATTCATATGCAACTACTAAACTTTCGTACATATGATTCCATCTAGTCAGACAAGCTTTAGGAACCTTTCTTTCTCTAAGGAAAAATTTATCATATTTTTAAAAATACTCTCTAACTCTACTTCTACGGTTTGAATAAAAGGGCAAATTAAGAGCCATTTTAACCTTTTCAATTTCTAAATTTAAAATTCTCATACCATCACCGACGATTAAATGGTAAATATGACAAACACATCTAATATGAAAATAATTATTAAATGCAAGATTTAGTGTTGTTGTAAGCAAGCCTATAGCATTAGTATTACTAGCAGTACTATCCATAAAAATTGCCATTATTTTATCTCTAATGCAAAATATCTACAAATATCTGTAACAGTGTTAGCAATAAACTTACCTATATGACGTGAATTAATTATTCTATAAGCAATAATGTATTTTTGCATTATCCACTCCTCATCTATCCAATGACTTGTAACAGTTAGATAATCAAAGTCATTATTACTTCTACCAATATCAGTAGTAATAGTAATCCGACAATTTATATAAGTAAACAAATAGCACAAATATTATTCATATTCATGTTTATAATTATAAATATTGCGCTTTACGGTTGCGCGAGGCCAACCTTTATAAGTAGGATTAAAATCTTTTCTAATATAATGCACAAAGTAAGGGTTAGAAGGAAAACTATAGGGTAATCACATAACGGTAATCATTTTTGCTAATTATTCACGATCTTTATTTGGATCGTAATATAAATACCACCGGTCACAGTCTAATCCTGGTTGAACTAGATTTGGACTTGTACTAGGGTTAACCGTAGTATCTACACTTGTCCCCTCTAGCTGCGCTTTCATTTGAAAATATTTAGCTTTATTTGTAGGATGTATTTTTATGTGCCTAGTCAGACAACCAGTACCGCTACGGTCTCCAGTAAATTTATGTGCCAGCAATCTCCCACAAGTTATACACTTAGTCTTATTTTGTTCTCTTACTTGAGTAAAAAATTCAAATAAGTGATGTCTTGGGGCATTTAGATGGTTGTCTATTAAAAGCAGGGGTTTCTGTATGTGGGTCGGGTGGGGTATTAGTTGGGTTATTAACATGACTAGTAGGTGTATCATCTATATCCGGTTGGGTTTCATCTACATCATCATTTTCAGCATCATTTTCAAAAATAGTTTCATTAGGATAAAGAGCATTCATAACTTCATCATTTAATTGTTGACTTGGTGCAACATCATGGAAAAATTTACTATCAAAAAATTAAAAATAAGGGTTATCACCATCAAGAATAATATGTGCAGGAGGACGGGTAACAGGTCTGGGTTGGGGAGCCGAGGGAAGGGTAGTAGCTTGGCGACTAGATTCACCAACTTTAGATTTTTTCTTACCACCAAATATTTTATTTCAAAGAAAATACCATATTAATTATTATTATTATGCAAACTAAAATAAACAATAATATATTCTTAAAACTTAAGAGTTGGAACGAGTTTTCCGAATTGACGAATAACTTCTTAAAAATTGAAAATTGTTGAAGACTTAAATACTTCAATTAACCAACTTCACAATTTTTCACGAATTTGCAATAATAAAGTATGCAATTATAAGAGAGACTTAGATATAGATTAAGAAAAATTGATGAATTTGTGAGAAAATAAAAGAATGAGGGGATATTTATAGTTGAGAATTGGGAAAAAAATATAATTATATAAAGTTGGGGGTCAAATGGGTATTTTTTAAAGTCTGACTCTTTTTTGATGGCCAGCGGCTAGATTTTAAAATCTGACTGCTGGTCATTTTTTAAAAAAAAACAATTAAATTATAGTCGTTGAGGCCTGTTAGGCCCGGCCTAGGCCCATTTGCTAGTCCCGAGCTTGTGGGCTAAATATCCAAAACCGGCTCGCTACGAGCTTTGAGTACCATTTGGGACCGACCCGTTTGGCAAGTGCACCCTTATTCTCAATAAACCTATATTGCAAGATAGAATGGCCCAAAATCTTGCTATGTTTTTAGTTTAGGCTTTATAATTCAACTCCAAGCTGAATTAACCTTAGCTATGTTAGGTCTAGTTCTATAATCGGTACATCCATCGATAGAGGAACACCAATTGGTCCAAGAATTTGTGTCACATACAGGAAAATTTCTTTATAACTGTCTCATTTGTTCTAGATAGTTTTGGATGTTGTAGTAAATCGCTGTGATAGAAAATATATATCATAAGAGAACATAAAATTTGGTTTCGGAAAAACTTATCTTTTATAGTGAAGTATTGTTATATAAGGAGGATGGTAGAACAATATAGGGATAAGAAGAAGGGTTTCCACATAGTGTTTATCGATCTAGAGAAAGCGTACAACAGGATTCCTAGGGAGGTCTTATAGAGCTGCTTAGAGGCTAAAGGGGTCCCGATTGCCTACATTAGGGTGATTAAAGACATGTATGATGGATCTAAGACTCGGATTAGGATAGTAAAAGGCGATTCCGAGCATTTTCCAGTTATTACGGGGTTACACCAAGGGTCTGCGTTCAGCTATTTTCTATTTGCCCCGGTAATGGATGCTATAACGCACCATATTCAAGGGGAGGTGCCATGTTACATGCTATTTGATGATGACATAATCCTAATTGACAAGACACGACGCGGCGTCAACGAGAAGCTAGAAGTTTGGAGACATGCCCTTGAGTCTAAAGGTTTCAGTTTGAGCAACACGAAGATGGAATATCTCGAGTGCAAATTTGAGGCCGAGCCGACGTAAGCGGGAGTGGAAGTGAGGCTTGACTCTCAAGCCATCCCTAAAAGGGGTAGTTTCAAGTACCTTCGATCAATTAATCAGGGGATCGAGGAGATCGCTGAGGATGTCACACACCGTATGGGGGTGGAGTGGATAAAGTGGAGGTTAGCGACGGGAGTCCTGTATGACAAGCAAGTGCCATCGTTACTAAAAGATAAGTTTTATAGAGTAGTGGTTAGGTCTGTCATGTTGTATGGGACCAAGTATTGGCCGATTAAAAACTCACACATCCAAAATATGAAAGTAGCGGAGATGAGGATGTTGAGGTGGATGTGCGGGCATACATGGATGGAAAAGATTAGGAATGAAGATATTCGAGAGAAGGCGGGCGTAACCCTCATGGAGGACAACATGCAGGAAGCAAGACTCAGTTAGAGGAGGAGCATTGATGCACCGGTGAGAAAGTGTGAGCGATTAGCTGTGGTGGGCACGAGGAGAGGTAGATGGAGACCTAAGAAGTATTGGGGAGAGGTGATTAGGCAGGACATAGCGCGACTTAGGATTACTGAGGACATGACCCTTGACAGAGAATTGTGGAGGTCGAGCATTAAGGTTGTAGGTTAGGGGGAAGTTGTAGACTAGCCAGTTAGGAGTTAATCTTAGGTTGGTGATCAACTACTGATGCAGGTCTTTATCTGTTGGATATTAGTATACCTTCCATCTTTTTCGTATTTTCTATATTTCTTATATTATTGTTATTTTATTATTTTATGTTATAATATGTATTTAATGTTATTTTATTATAAGTCTATTGTATTAACATATCGTCTCTTGTCTTTTGTTACTTTCTTGACCCGAGGATCTCCTAAAAATAGCCTCTCTGTCCCTCGGGGTAGGGGTAAGATCTGTGTACATATTACCATCTCCAGACTCCACTTGTAAAATTATATTTGGTTATTATTATTTTATTGCTATCGTTGTTATATAAGGATATTGGTATAGAAATGTATGGCCATAATTTCAAGTATGATTATAAAATGGTACAAGATTGATTACGCTAAAATGAAAAAATGAAATATTCATAAAGTAAAACATAAAGTAATTTTCTAACAGTACTTTTGTAATTCATGCTCATAATCCTACCAAGATAAAAGCTTGGAAGAAAAAGTGTTGTTGGAAAGTTGGGACTCATAAATATTCTTAAAATTGGTAACTCCCATCGGATGTCTCTTTCCGTATATACCCTACACCAGGGGTGTTCAAACCAAATTGAAAAGTCATACTAAATCGAATAATCAATTTAAATTGATTAAAAAATTCAACTAGCTTTAGTTTGACTTAGTTTAATTATTTAGTAAGAAAATTCGAACCAAATCGACATATAAATATATAACTTTTATTTATATTTTTAAGGCTTTATAATGAATTTCTTTAGAAAATATAGAAATATTTGGGATCCTCTCATGTATTAACCTTGAAAGCGTAAATTAATGAAAAATTATTGTTAGACAACTAAGAAAATAATTTTAGAATGTTACTAAAAAAATTCTTCCATTAGAATATTTTAATAGATTATATTTGTTAATTTTTTTTTATATTTACTAAGCATATATTCACTTATCAAAGCATTATATATAAATTTAACAAAGCTTGAAATAATATTCATGTAACAAAAAAAATTCAAAACACCAAAAATCGACAAAATCAAACCAATTTAAACCGATATAGTTGGTTTAATTTGGTTATATACACCCCTACCCAACACGAAACATATGCATCAAACACCAGCTCTCAAAATTTGACTTTTTTATACCTAACACTGTATGTTATATGACACTTTTACCCCTTGTTGTCTTCATTTTCTTAATTTTTATTTTCTGTCATATTAGTGGATGTAATTTCTTCGTCTTATTTTTTAATTATCCGATTTGTATTTTCTTGTCCGTATATGTAAACTAGTTGCTATAATATTTTGTGGGGTACTCACGAAATAATCAAAAATTACTCAATTAAGAAAGCATAACATATTGACTATAACGAAAAGCACATCATGTTGTACTAACCGAGTAACCGTAATGAATCAAATATAGATATTTAAAATTGTTATTCACACGATGTTTTAGTCGAAAGATGAAAATTTTACATTCCTTATTCTCAGTTTTAAAGCATTGCTCCAAATATAATAGAAAGATTAAATAAGTCGAATTCATGGGCACTTTAATTAAGTATATTCTTTAATTTGCATTGTCCTTGGTTTTTTTTACTAACTTAATTAATATGTCTTAATCATTCTATTTTTATATTATTTTGCAACATAACTTGTAATTATAACCTCCGCTTTTGTTTAAATAAAAGAAATATGGTTTTCTCAAGGGCATTCCTATCATTTCATAAAACTCAACAATTGACATGTTAAAAAACCAATAAATTTCTAGGATATAGCTAACTTTTAGTTATAAACAGATTCAGAATCCACAACAGAATATAAGGGTAGTTGTTATTTGAGGTCATCAAACAGAGTCAATGCCTTAAAATTTTGCTGATGGCATTAGACAAAACTAAAGAAAAGAAACAACAAAAGAATCTAAGAGTTGTTGAAAGATTCATAATTTCATTTCCATTGAATACCTCCTTCTTCCTTCCCTCCAAACTTTTCCTTCAAATGAATATTTTCTGCCCCTTGAATTTTTCCCATAATCTCATCTTTAAGTCAAGAAAATGTTTTCTCTTGTAGTTATTATCTAAGAAAATTTTCTTTGAGGTTTTGCCCCTAAAAAAATATCCAGAAAAAGAAATTTTGAAGAGAGATTTAGAAATATTAAAAGAGAGAAATCAATGGAGAATTCGTTGGGAGCTGGAGTTGTGGCTGTTTTTGCAGTCTCAGGAAGTGTTGTTCTCCTTGCCTTGAAAGTCCATAACCACCTTCTTTCTGATTTTATGAAGAAGATAGAGTTTGAAATACGTATACATCTTGTCCTTATTTATTTATTTGCAACAAAATCACCATTCTCCGTCTGTTTTAATTTATGTGATTCATATTCTTTTTTAGTTTGTCCATAATAAGGATATAATACTATAATGAGAAATAATTCAACTTTAAAATTCATATTTTACCTTCAATTAGCTAATTTATAGTCATCTATAAATATATATATATGACATATTTTAGATATTTTTTATTCTTTATTAAACTTTATGTCCAATCAAACAAGCCTATATAAACTAGGATGGGGGAGTAATAAATTTAGCCTCTCTTAATGTCTTATAGTATTAGATCAATATACCTTGAGATTAAGAAAAATAAAATCTTAAAAACAAGGATTTGCAAATCAGATATGGTGAGTCCTTTTCTATTCAGTTTACCTTTACTTGTTAGTTAATTCTGTTGTAATATTGATATTTCTATATTACGTGTATTATTTTTCTGTTTTGTCTATTTTCTTTTGTTTTTTCTTCTGATAAAAGTGGATTATGTGCTTTCTAATGCTACAGAAGACAATGACGTTAACTACTTTTAAGGGTAAATTTTATTTGTCTCTCCTTTATACCAAGTAAGAATGTACGGCAATCAAGAAAGTATTATTTTGATAAGAGCTAGAAGTGATATTTTATTTTGCTGCCTAATCTGGTAAAATTTTTGATTAGTCTCATAGTATTTGATCTCTCGTTCAAATTTATGTTAAAGAACATAGAAATCCATTCCCTCCTCCTCCCCACCTCCCCAATAAGTATTGTGATTATGGGATCACTATGACGATTATTTGGAAGAAAAAACAACTCTATTATACAAGAATAGAATTACAGAAAATTTACACCAAGAATTTCTCAAAAAACTTCACCAAATTCTCTTTTATTCTCACAATCTCCTCCTGGACTGTATTTCAATCTCTCTGAAGTGATGTTTTGTCCGTAAAACATTAGGCTCTATTTATAGCCTTAAAGAAGGTGGTTGGTGGTCAAATTATCCATTCAACAATGGAGGCTTCAAGGTGGCTTCTAGAATGGGTTAGTGACTTCAACAATGGTGGACTTCTAGAAATGGTTATTGGTAGCCGCTGAGCTTATTAATAAGTGTTGGACATCTGTGTTCAAAATCAGAAAAACAGAGCCGTCTATATATTATCGTCACCCAACTTATTAATGGGATTGTGTTTAGAACTATAGAAATTTTAAGACTATATTTTCTCCTGAATACAAGCAAAATCAGTATAACATATATGCATTATTTTTTTGGTGAAGTGATGTCATTACACCCCTTAATTAAAGAAGGGTGTCTTCGCCACTATAGCCAGTTACGTGTAATTATAGATGGAAATAATGTTTAAAAAAAATGACGAAATCTCTTGTATTAACATACATAATTCAAGTTGTTGAGAAATAAATTGGTGAATGATTTGAATTTCAGGACTTGAGAAAGACCAACAAAAGAAGAAGGTGAAGTTGTCGAAGGAAGTTGTGAAGTTAGGAGCTTTTAAAAAAAGTGAAGATGTTGATAATAATGGAAAGAGGAGGTTTCGTCAAGAAATATCAGATAGAGAGAGCATGGAATCCATGCCCTTGAATCGGCAAGCACTTTACAAAGGGATCCTCCAATATAAAGCCCTCAAAGGCTACACCTAAATTCAATTTCCCCTTTCGAGTTGTTCTCTCGCTCCTCTTTCTTCGTGGTGGCGACTTTCTACTTTATTTTATTTTATTCAAAATGTGTGTTTTATTATTTATAGGAATCTATTTATTGGATACGGAGTTTAAAAAAAATGAATATTTTTGAAATTTATAGTCCTAAACAAGCCTAAAAAGGACTCAAAATATTTGTGTGGTTATAAAGGCTTCTCATTAAGGATAAAATTATAAGTTTAAGTTAAATTGTTACGAAATTTAAAAAAGGATCATTCCTTTTTAAACGGATAAAAATAAAATACGTTCGTGAATTTATTTGTAATAACATGTTGACTTAATAAAAGAGGAAATCCATTTTTCATACTTTGACCTATGACTAGTTCTACCGCTCCATCCATTAGTATTATATATTTGCGTCTTTAAGCTTATTCTACACCAAAGAAGTCGGTAGGCACCTAGTTGTTCGTAATTTTTTAACTTTTCATATTTTTGTGTAAAATAAATTGCACCGGAATATAAAGTATCTCAAAATCTTTATTTCCACATGCTCTCCAAGTTTTTGCTAAAAAGGTGGAGGGAAAAAAATTAAAAATAGCCAGATTTATAATTAGTAATTGAATGATAGTCATAGTTTTAAAAGTAATCGAAATTTAACTATTTTTCATATAAAGATAAAATCTGAACAAAACATCATTAAAAATCTGAAAAATTCTAGCATAATATGCTGAAGTTCGAATTTTTATATATGTGATGTATTGGAATTTCATAATTTATTGTAGATCCAACATAATATGCTGGAAGTTTATATGCATGAGCTCATCATCCAGCATATTATAGTGGAACTTTCTGTGTGCTAGAGTTCCAACATAATATGCTTGAAGTTTATACGCAGGAGTGGTCCATAATTGTCACAACCCAAAATCCCAGCCTTGGGGTTGTGGTGGCAACCAATACTATTTGTTCGGCAAGCCAATACCACGAAAATAATACAGAAGTAAAAGCAGTAAATATCAAATAACTAAACAGTAACCAGACATAAAATACCCTGAGATCTGGTAGCACATACCGCTACCTCCGAGACCGCTAAGTATATTAGCAATTGGTTGCCTTCCTTTGATTTTAATAGTAACCGAGGGCTCGATAAATACCGTTTCAGGGTCTTTTAAGGCTTGTTGGCATGTTGGAGTCCATTTGAAGTTGTTGTTCTTCTTCAAAAGTGAGAAGAAGTGATGACATTTTTTCGAAGACCGAAAAATGAACCTGCTTAGAGTGGCCAGTCTTCCGTTAGCCTTTGGACTTCTTTTACGCTTGTTAGCTAGTCTTGGATGTACTCGATAGCCGTGATCTTATCGTGATTGGCCTCGACCCTCTTTGTGACACCAGAAAACCTAATAATTTACCGCAACTAACTCCGAACATGCAATTTTCAGAGTTAAGCTTCATGTTGTGCTTCGTTAGGATATTGAAGGTTTCTTGGAGGTATTTTAAATGGTCACATGCATTCAAAGACTTGATCAATATATCACCTATGTATACTTCCACTGCTTAGCTGTTTATTTTTCGAACATCTTATTAAGAAGCCTTAGATATGTGGCTCTCGTGTTTTGAGCCCGGAAGGCATCACATTATAATAATATGTACCAAAGTTTATTATGAACGAAGTTTTTTTCTGATTCTACGGGTTCATCATTATTTGATTGTACTCGGAATAGGTATCAAGGAAACTTATTAAACCGTGCCCGATCATGGCATCGATTATTTGATCGATGTTTGGTAGTTGGAACGAGTCTTTCGGGCACGCCTTATTCAAGTCTTTAAAATCTACCCACATTCAAAATTTTTTTTTTTTTTTTTGGAAGTACAACCATATTAGCTAGCTAGTCGGGATATTTCACCTTCCGGATTGAGCCAATGTCAAGTAACCGAGTTATCTCTTCTTTGAAAAACCTATTTCTGACCTTAGTTATTAGGCATTTCTTCTGCTTTATCGGTGGGACACCTGGGTCTAGTCTTAGCTTGTACACGGCTACCTCTAGTAGGATACATGTCATATCCACGTGCAACTATGCGAAACAATCAACATTAATTTTAAGGAAATCAATCTCCATTAAATGACTTCAAATTTTATATACAACCTTCTTATACTATTTTTAACAAGTCTAAATAACACCCAATCCAAATTTCTGACAAACCCACATATCAAGCTTGTTAAAAATTTAATTTTTCACCGCCCAAATGAATTAGATTTGTTGAATTAATATTTAAGTCACAATTACTTATTCGAAAAGTAATTTAAAAGCTTGAGGAATTTTTTTTAAAAATTAAATAGTAATTTTGAGAACCTATTGAAATTTGGATATTGAATCTTAGCCTATTATTTATGGGCTAGTTGATTGTAATTGGGCTATAAAATTAAAAAGTATGGAGTCTATTTGTTCTAATGTGAAATTTTCCAAAAAAAAAGAAAACAAGGGGGCTGAAAAGGGGAAAAGAATAAGAAAAGAGAAGTATTCGAGAAATATTACGTTGAAATTCATAGCAAGTTGGGTCCATAGCTCAGTGGTAGAGCATTTGACTGCAGATCAAGAGGTCACCGGTTCGAACCCGGTTGGGCCCTCAATTGTTTCTTTTTATTTTGTTTTTCGGTTCAATTAGCTGAGCAACCCATCTCCGCAGACTCATATAGTAGTGATTTTAAACCGTCTTTAGTAGCTTGAATCTTGCTAGTATTTCGTTCAAAGAGGTAAAAACTAGATTTAAACTTACAAACATCTCCTCCGTCCACCCAATTCACATGCTTCATGCAAGAAGATAAAAGGAGAGCTCATATTGTGAATTTGCTGCAAAAACTATTGCATATTAGATATATTAATTTTCTTCTCATTCTAAAGGCATTTAGTATTTGATTCAGCTGTCTTTGTTTTCATCTTTTAGATAAGTGTCTTTACTCTTGATTGGCATTAAGCAATAATCCATCGATTCGATTTTATGTAAATTTATTTGATTGGATATGAAGATTAGAAATGAATGTTTTTGAACTTGCGGTCTTAATGTGTGGCTATACTTATGTCATTATGAGTAAAATATAAATAAAAAATTTAAAATTAAATTAAAAAAATATTCATTCTTTTTGAAGGAAAAAAAGGGGTGCATTAAACGGAACAAATGGACTATGGAGTACTATTATACAACAACAACAACAACAACATACCCAATATTATCACTACAAGAAAAACTCGAATAACAATGGAATTTTACCTGAAATTTTTTTCCGCAGATAATTGATGCGAATTTTCATGCGAAAATCTCAGGGTTCCTAAATTTTAGAATATTTACATGCACACACGATTTTCGCAGGTAAATTCGCAAGTAAATTTGGCACCATTTAGCGTCACTGGGGATTTATTTAGGGAAATAATTTCCAAGTATCATTTTCGTAGGTAATTCCATAGGTAAACAATAAAAAACATAAAAATTTAATTTCCTTTATGAATTCGTAAAAAAATTTCCATGTAACAATACTTGCAGATTAGTTAGGGATTATTTATTGTAGTAATTTAGCTGAAGGTTATTTTTTACCGATTTACTTGAAAGTATTATTACATAAAAAATTACTTGAGAATTTTGATGTTGCAATTTTAGTATGGGATTATTTCTTGAAAATTTACCTTGCAAGTTTATTAACTTAAGTTTTATTATTGCATGTCTAGATGAAAATAGATGTTCTTGAAAATTTACCTGGCATATATTTATTTCTATAGTGAATTTCCAAAAATTATATCTTTTTAAAAACTTAAAAACTAGTAATTTGTAAACATATATTATTCACTATTGATCGTATCTAATATGACAAGAGGGGTTGCAATATTTATAAGTAAATATATTAAAATGATGATCCTATATAAAATCAATTATAGTATCTAAGCAATAGTAGTTTGTATATTTTGGTATTAAAACTTAATTAGGTATCAAATGATTTTATGATTTTACCTGCAAACGTCATATCTTAATTAACATAACATTATTGAAGTAACAGAATCTTGTATATATTGTTAAAATTAGCGTAACAATTTTTTCCAATTACGTAATCATATATAATGTGTTTATTTCTTGTTAGTTTATGTATTTTTTATATAAGAAAAATATTTAATGTGCTATTCCACTATATATAAATAAAATTTTGAAAAAATAACAAACAATACTTTTAATTAAAAGTAATATATACTCGTATTTTAGTTCACTTACTTTTAGTATACATCATGGTCTGGGGTAGTGTATACGCAGACCTTACCCCTACCTCATGAGGAAAGAAAAGATGTTTATTCAATAGACCCTCGGCTCCATTTTATCCATCCCGGCCCAATACGATGTGTGACATCTTCATCAATCTCCCCATCCCCCTGAATAATAGACTCAAGATAGTTAAAACTCCCACTCCTACGGATGACCTACGAGTCCAGCCTCACCTCCCATTCCCCTCCTTGAGTCTCGCCATTGAACTTACACTCTAAGTATTCTGTCTTGATCCAGCTCAACTTGAAACCTTTAGATTCTAGAATCTGCCTACATACCTCTAATTGTGTGTTCACACCATCTCACGTCTCATCAATCAGGATTTTGTCATCCGCAAATAACAAGCACCAAGACACCTCCACTTGACTGTGGTGCGTCAAAGAATCCATCGCCAGGGGGAAAAAATGGGCTGAGTGTTGACCCCTAATGCAACCCCATCTCAACCGAAAAGTAGTCAGAGTCTCCTCCTGCTGTCATCACTTGTGTCTTAGCCCTAGCATACATGTGATTAATCAATCTAAGTAGGCAACAAATACACCTCTAGCCTCCAAGCATCTCCACAAAATCTCAAAACTTTATTGTATGCCTTTTCTAAGTCGATGAACACCATATACAAGTCATTCTTTCTCTCCCTATACTGTTCCATCAATCTCCTAACAAGGTGGATGACTTCTGTAGTGGAACGCCCAGCATAAATCCAAATTGGTTCTTTAAAATAAACACACTCCTTCTCACCCTTAGCTCTACTACTCTCTCCCCCACTTTCATAGTATGGCTAAGCAGCTTGATAACTCGATTGTTTATGGAGTACTATTATGAGCAACTTTTAGTTTAAATTTTATATTTTCCTATTCTCGAATGTTACTAACAAATATCTTTTACAATTATTAATTAATTTATAAACAATGAAAATTTGGGTGGATATTGATTAATTAAAAAAAAGCTCTAGAAATAAAATTTGCTTAGTTGTATAGGCGTGTCAAATAAGTTAAATTAAAAAGAAAATTATCATAAAAAAATTAAAAGAGGAGGAGGTTGATAATGATACTATAAAAACGTGGCTTAGTCTTAGCACTTTGAGATTGCAGGACGAGTATGTCTTCGTCTAAAGGTAATTAATACTACTGTATTAGGAGTTTGATTTTTAACAATATGTTTACGTTTGAGAGAAAAATGTTTATTCATTATTCATGCAAGTATAAATGAAAGTAAGATTTTATTTCTGTATCTTCTTGTTTTTTCTTCCCCTAAACTATGTGAATAGCAAAACAAGCACAATAGCTAATTATGAACCAATTATTAAGCAAAAGAGGTTAGAGATCCATAATTCCAGTGAAATCTAAACCACTAAAAATAAACACTAACTCCAAATTCATGTATCACCAACCAAGTTTTCGTTGCTTTTGCATATAAATTAACACTTCCCTTTGTTACTTCTTCTTTGTAGAATCCCATTGTTTTTCCACTTTCTTGGTTTGGAAATTAGCAAAAATAAAAGAAGAAAAAGGAAAAGCAATGGCTCTCCACATGAATAAAATTGTTCTTGTCATTTCCCTTTCTTTCTTCCTAATTTCATCTGAAGCAAATCCCATCCCTCATGTTTCCTATATCTCTTCAACCCCAGATGTGTCACCAGTTGCTTCACCAGTAATTCCAACAGAAACTGCCGATGTTGCTATTACCGGTAATTCTAACGGAGTGTCAGTGAAGAAACTTGTTGGTAGCCTCATGGTTGCCTCCATTACTAAGACAAAAGATTTTGTTCACAAAGTAGTGGAAACGCGTTTGGCTCAGATTGTAGACGCTTACAAAAAAGATTGTCTTGAGACATGCAAGGAGGTGTACGAAGATGCTGTTGATGCCATGAAAGACACTTTGGAAGACGTAAATGAAGGAAACTATTACAAAGCCAATGTTGATGTGAGTACAATGTCCTCAAACATGGAGACATGCAATGAATGTGTCAATACTATATATGGTCAAGATCCTGAATTCACCAAGTTTGGTAATTGGGCACATGCCATTATTGAAGATGCCTTAACTAGAATTACTAGCGTCAGCAGTTGAAAAACATTGTAATACATATGGATGAATTTTGATAACCTCATCAACGAGGCCATTTTGCCACATGTAATTTTATAATTCTCTTTTTGATGTTACGTTGGTTTGTAATATATGGGAGAGATTTGCTCGTTTTCTCTTGTCTCTATAACACAAATTCTTGCAATAATTGCTGCCCCTCCCTGTTTCTCATTTGTTTCTTTAATCTCTTCTCGGATTATGTTCATTTTCGTAAGCGTTCAAGCCTGAGGATGTCGAAGCAATAAGAAACACACTTGTACATCATTACTGTTACATCGAATAGTGAGAAATGAAAACAGTTTCCATCTTCCTTCTTAGTGTGTTTGGCTCAAAAGTTACCGATTACTTTATGAATACAAAACAATATACTTAGGTTGACGGCCAATCATACCAAGTCGTAATAAATCCAGAATTTAATAAGGAAAGAGATAAAAAGAGATAGTTTTTCTAATGACAGAAAATATGGGTGATCTTTATCGATGATAATAGGGTGGTCTGCCTCTCCGTAAGGAGATTTAGAGCCTTACAATCATTTTTTTTTAGGAAATCGTACACAGGGTCGAATCAGTTTCGAGGAAATCCAACAAGAAGGAATTAAAGACCAATCCTACTATCATGAAGATACTCGAAGAACAGACAAAGCGAATCGAAATAGGGGAAAAGATGATCGAGGAAAATGACAAGAAAGTGGAAACCTATATCTCCAGGGTCGATAAAATCCTGGGGGCACCACCAATATTGAAATGACTGAATTCCAAAAAGTCCGTACAAAAAACTTTTCACCTGAGTGTGGCTACTAAGCCAATCCCCAAGAAGTTCCACATGCCCAAAAGTTCTAAGTATAATAGGATGACTGATCCAAATGAACACGCCGCTTCCTACAATGACGCAAAAGGAATCATGCAACCTCATAATGATGCACTAGTAATTTCTGTAGTTATGAATAAAACTAGAGTTCAACATGTGCTAATTGATCTAGGTAGCTCGGCCAACATCATACGGTCGAGAGTTGTAGAACTACTCAGCCTATAGCACCAGATCATACATGCAGCCCGAGTGTTGAACGGATTCAACATGTCTTGTGAAATTACTAAGGGAGAAATAATGTTACCGGTAAACATTATCGGTACCACCCAGGAAACCAAGTTCTATGTAATCGAGGGGGACATGAGATACAACGTCTTATTCGATAGACCATGGATCCATAACATGAGGGCAGTGCCTTCGAACCTTTACCTGGTATTAAAATTTCCAACACCAGAGGGGATAAAGACGGTTTACGGGGAACAATCTGCCGCGAAGGAGATGTTTGTTGTCAATAAAGTAATTCCAATATCAACACTCTTATTGACAAAGGTCTCAGGTTTTAAAGCAAAATAACAATCGTCGATGTCAGATTTGATCAAATCATACAAGCAAGGGATTGATGAAGATGATGACTACGGGTTTCCTCGATCCTTTATTTACTCCCTAGTGATTCTGATGCTACCAAGTCAACGATCGAAGAAGTGGAGCAGGTGGTGTTGATCGAACATCTGCCCGATCAAAAGGTATACCCGGGCACGAGGTTAACTCTGTAGCTTAGGAAAAAACTCGTTCACTATCTTAAATCTAATAAAGATTGTTTTGCTTGGTCCCATCTCGATGTGACAGGGATCCTATCGGAGATCACTACTCACAAACTGAGCTTAGCCCCAAAGTTCTACCCGGTAAAACAAAAAAGGAGACCGAAGTCCGAGATCAAGCATGCCTTCATCAAGGATGAGGTAACTAAATTCCTAAAAATAGGGTCCATCCGGGAGGTTAAATGCCCGGAATGGTTAGCGAACGTGGTAGTGGTTCCTAAGAAAGGGAACAAACTAATAGTGTGTATAGATTATATAGATCTAAATAAAGCAAGTCCCAAAGATTCTTTCCCTTTTCTTAACATCATTGCATAATCGATGCCATGGCTGGCCAAGAGACTCTCAGTTTTCAATATGCCTATTTCGGGTACAACCAAATATGGATGAACCCGGGCGACCAAGAAAAACCTCTTTTATCACTAAGTATGACACATACTACTATAACGTAATGCTTTTAAATTAAAAAATTCGGGTGCCACTTACCAACGACTATTAAACGGAATGTTCCAAGAACATATAAGAAAAACCATGAAAGTTTATATTGACGATATGCTAGTTAACTTATTGCAAAGAGAGGACCATATAAAGCATTTGTAGGAAACCTTAATTATTTTGAAGAAATACAACTTGAAGCTGAATTCAAAAACTTTGCATTCGGGGTCGGGTCCGGCAAATCTCTCAGATTTATGGCATCCAATCGAGGGATCGAGATCAATCCCGACAATATCAAATTTATCGAGAATAGCACAATAGTGGATAATGTGAAGGTTGTACAAAGGCTAACGGGGCACATTGTATCCCCGAGATAATTCATCTCGAGGTCATCCGATAAAAGTCATCGATTTTTATCGTTGATGAAAAACAAAAACATCTTCACATGGACCCTAGAATGCCAGCGAGCTTTAGAGGAACTTAAGCGATACTTATCGAGCCCACCATCTACTTCACATGCCGAGGGCAGGCGAGTGACGATACTTGTACCTAGCGATATCAAAAATAGCGGTAAGTGGAGTCCTAGTACGGAAAGAACAAGGTACACAATTTTCAATTTATTATGTTAGCAGGACCTTAGGTGAGGCCGAAACTAGATATCCTCACCTAGAAAAATTGGCACTCGCCTTGCTATGTGCCTCTAGGAAACTAACACCATATTTTTAGTGACATCCTATATGTGTTGTAACAACCTACCCTTTACGAAGTGTAATGCATAAACCCGAACTCTCAAGATGAATGTCCAAAAGGGCCGCAGAAATCAGCGGGTACAATAACGAATATCAACCCTGAACAACTATCTAATCTCAAATTTTGGCAGATTTCGAGGCCGACTTTATGCCGGCTCTAATAACTGAAGTCGAAAGAGAGTTATTGATAAAATCAAAAACATCTTTAGGAATTTGGACCCTCTTTATAAACGGTGCCTCGAATGTAAAAGGGTCTAAACTTGGCATCATATTGAAGCCGTCCACAAGCAATATAATTAGACATTCTATTAGAACGGTAGAATTGACTAACAACGAGGCCGAATATGAGGCCATGATTGCAAGACTCGAAGTGGACAAAGGCTTGGGGGAGGAGGTTACTAAAGCTAAGAGTGACTCCCTCCTTGTAACCAGAAAGTCAGACCTTTTCAAGGTAAGTAGAAGGACAATGAGATGCTTAGAGAATTCGTGTCCCGAATCCAAATGGAACGGAAGGACTTTCTATCGGTCGTTGACGATTGGGCTGTTCAAGCTTTCACACAAGGTCTCAACGTTCAAATTTCATTGGCTTCACATCAGTTGAATTAGAATTTGATCGAATACCCAGCTGTCACTTGGGCCGATTTGTACAATCATTATCAGTCGAAGATCAGGATCGAGGACGACCAATTGGGGGCTCCTTTTGGGTTTGTTTATCCTATCAGACCCATTGATAGAATCAAGTGGGATATTGACTAGGAACCATGGTCGAATAGAGATGGATATTAATCATATAATTAAGACCGTAGGAACAACGATCTGGATGAAACTCTGTATGAAATGAAAGAAGAAATGATTGAGGTCCAAGCTCACGGGGATTCATGAGCAAAAATGGCTTTGATAGATACAAGGGACCCAAAAAGGAACCACGGTTGTTATAGTATAACTTTAATGTTGATGCGGCTGCCATCGTAATGGCTATCGGGCGCATCAAAGAAACCAAGTGGCCTCGACCTTTGAAAATTGATCCTACACAAAGGGATCCCAACAAAATATGCAAGTACAATGGCACACACGGCCACAGGACGAAGGATTGTCAACAATTGAGGGAAGAAGTAGCCGGTTGTTCAACAACGGTTATCTTTATGAATTTCTAAGTGACCGAGCTAAGAATCTCTTAAGAAATAGGGACTCCAACAAACAAAATGAAGAAAACCCCCACCACATCGTCCATATGATCATTGGAGGGGTCAATGTTCCTCAAGGTCCGATGATGAAATATACCAAAGTGACAATCACAAGAGAAAAATAAACTCGAGATTACTTACCACAAGGGACTATATCGTTTAACAATAAGGACACAGAAGGAATCATGCAAACTTATAATGATGCACTAGTAATGTTTTATGTACTTATGAATAAAACTAGAGCTAAACGTGTGCTAATCGATCTAGGTAGATCGGCCAACATCATTCGGTCACGGGTCATAGAACAACTCAGCTTACAGCATCAGATTGTACTTGCGGCCTGAGTGTTGCACGAATTCAACATGGCTTGCAAAATTAATAAGGGAGAAATAACGTTGCTCATAAACATTGCCGGTACCACCCAGGAAACGAAGTTCTATGTAATTGGGGGGATATGAGATACAACGCCTTATTCGAGAGACCGTGGATTCATAACATGAGGGAAGTGCCTTCGATCCTTCACCTGGTATTAAAATTTCCAACACCAACCTGACGCGATGGAGATGTTTATTGTCAATAAAGTAATTCCAATATGAACACTCCGATCGACAAAGGTCTCAGGTTTGAAACCAAAATAGAAATCATAGATGCCAGCTTTGACCCAGCTGGAAAAGTATTGGATTGACAAATATGATGACTAAAAGTTTCCTCGATCCTTTATTGCCCTCGATGATTCTGATGCTACCAAGTCAATGGTCGAAGAACTGGAGTAGGTTGTGCTGGACGAACATCCGCCCGATCAAAAAGTATACCTGGGCACGGGGTTAACTCATAAGCTCAGGCAAAAAACCATTCAAGCATCACCGGACGAAACGTGCAAGATCTAGCGGTAGTTGATATCGGGCGAATCAAAGCATACTTCCAGGTTTTTCCATAGGGAGTTGGTACCTCCCGGCCTCGTATTCACTCTGTACACCTTTTTACGTTTCTAGCTAAATATCTTGTGTATGGTTTACTTTATCGATTCCTAACTTGCATTATTTTGCGTATTTCGCTATAGTACGTGTGCGCAACTGTCCTCCGTAATCGGTTGGAGGGATAGTGGCCGCGACGGAGGATTGTAATGTAAGGTCATGTCCTCGGGGGGGCGGGGGTATTGGCAGAAGTGAGTAGGGGGCTAGGAGTGGTTCTGTGGATAGGGCGGGAGGCAAGGGTGGGAAGAGGGTAGCGCACGCTCTTAGATTAAGGATCGGGTCGTGGAACATAGGCACCTTGACGGGAAAGTCTATTGAGTTGGCGAAGGTTCTTCAGAAGAGGAGGGTCAACATAGCCTGTGTCCAAGAGACTAGGTGGAAAGGGTCGAAGGCGAGGAATGCAGACGGGTTTAAGTTGTGGTATTCTGGGGCCGTGAGAGGTAAGAATGGTGTGGGCATCTTGGTGGATAGGGATCTAAGGGAGTCCGTGGTTGAGGTTAGGCGAGTGAATGATAGGTTAATATCTATTAAGTTGGTTATTGGGGGTTGCATCCTGAACGTCATCAGCGCTTACACACCGCAAGCGGGCTTGGATGAGGAGGTTAAGAGGCGCTTTTGGGAGGGCTTGGACGATTTGGTGAGTAGTATTCCCAAATCTGAGAAGTTAGTTATTGGAGGGGACTTTAATGGTCACATTGGGGCTGATGCCGGTGGTTATGCTGAGGTTCACGGCGGCTTTGGCTTTGGGGTTAGGAACGGAGGAGGCATGTCACTGCTTGATTTCGCTAGGGCTTCTAAGCTCCTAATTGCGAACTTGACATTTCAGAAGAGGGAAGAGCATTTGGTCACCTTCAAAAGTTCGGCGGCGAGGACCCAGATTGATTATCTCCTTCTCAGAAGGAGCGATAGAGGCTTGTGCAAGGACTGTAAGGTTATTCCGGGGGAGTCCCTTTCGACTCTTAATAGACTCCTAGTGATGGATGCCGACCTCTAGGTGAAGAGGAAGAGGATGAGTGCTCGGGGACGACCGCGAATTAGATGGGGTGCTCTCACTAAGGAGAAAGCCCAGGAGTTTGGGAGGAGGTTAGTTGATGGTGGAGCTTGGAGAAGTTCTTAGTAAGTGGACGCAATGTGGTCGGAGACGGCGAACTTGGTTAGGGAGGTAGCACGGGATGTGCTCAGGGTAGCCAAGGGCTATTCAGGCAGACATCAGGGTGACTGGTGGTGGAACGATGTAGTCCAAGAAAAAGTGGAGGTAAAGAAGGCGGCGTTTGCTAAGTTGGCAAGGAGCACTAACGAGGATGAAAGGAGAGTGAACAGGGAGACCTACAAGGTGGCGAGGAAGGAAGCAAAGCTGGCGGTTACGGAAGCTAAAAATGCGGCATTTGGTCGCATGTACGAGGAATTAGGGGAGAGAGGCGGGGACAGGAAGTTATTCCAGTTAGCTAAAGTAAGGGAGAGGAAGGCGCGGGATCTAGACCAAGTCCGGTGCATCAAGGACGAGGATGGTAGAGTTCTGATGGGTGAGTCTCAGGTCAAGCAGAGGTGGCAGGCGTACTTTCGAGATCTACTTAACGAGGAGGGGGATCGAAACATAGAGCTTGGGGAGTTGGGGCATTCAGAGCACCATAGAGACCTTGGGTACTGCAGGCGCATTAGGGTGGAGGAGGTCATAGGGGCTTTGCGAAAGATGAGTAGGGGCCGAGCGACCGGGCCTGACGCGATCCCGGTGGAGTTCTGGAAATGCATGGGTAGGTCAGGAGTGGAGTGGCTCTCTAGGTTGTTCAATGCGATCTATAGGACTAAAAGGATGCCGGAGGAGTGGAGGTGGAGTACGGTGGTGCCCTTGTACAAAAACAAAGGGGATATCCAGTGTTGCAACAACTATAGGGGTATCAAATTAATAAGTCACACCATGAAGGTCTGGGAGCGGGTGATCGAGGCGAGGGTAAGGGAGATGACATCTATATCGGTGAACTAGTTTGGTTTCATACCGGGTCGCTCCACTACAGAAGCTATCCACCTTGTCAGAAGATTGGTGGAACAGTTCAGGGATAAGAAAAAGGACATGCACATGGTGTTTATCGACTTGGAGTAGGCGTATGACAAGGTCCCTAGGGAGGTACTATGGAGGTGCCTGGAGGCTAAGAGCGTGCCGGAAGCCTACATCCGAGTAATCAAGGACATGTACGATGGAGCTAAGTCCAGGGTTAGGACAGTGGGTGGCGACTCAGACCATTTCCCGGTGGTTATAGGGCTCCATCAAGGATCTGGCGCTTAGCCCTCTCTTGTTTGCCTTGGTGATGGATGCTATAACCCGACATATTCAGGGGGATGTGCCTTGGTGCATGCTATTTGCCGATGACATAGTATTGATAGACGAGACGAGGGTCGGTGTGAATGAGAGGCTAGAAGTATGGAGACAGACTCTCGAGTCTAAGGGTTTCAAAATAAGCAGATCCAAGACTGAATACTTGGAATGCAAGTTTAGCGCCGAGCCGAGCGAAGTAGGCGGGGACGTAATGATTGGAGCTCAGGTCATCGCTAAGAGGGACAGTTTCAGATATCTTGGGTCGGTGATTCAGGGGGACGGAGAGATTGACGGGGATGTCACTCATCGTATAGGAGCGGGATGGTCGAAGTGGAGGCTTGCATCGGGAGTCCTGTGTGACAAGAAAGTGCCACTGAAATTCAAGGGAAAATTTTATAGAATTGTGGTTAGACGTGCCATATTGTATGGGGCGGAGTGCTGGCCGGTGAAGAACTCTCATGTTCAAAGAATGAAGGTTGTAGAGATGAGGATGCTCAGGTGGATGTGTGAACTCACCAGGTTAGATAAGATTAAGAATGAAGTTATTTGAGAGAATGTAGGGGTGAACCCGGTGGATGAGAAGATGCGTGAAGCGAGGCTCAGGTGGTTCGGGCATGTGCAGAGGAGAAGTCCTGATGCCCCGGTGAGAAGTTGTGAACGACTGGCGGTGGTCGACGTGAGGAGAGGCAGAGGGAGGCCTAAGAGGTATTGGGGAGAGGTGATTAGGCATGACATGGCTAGGATGCATATTTCCGAGGACATGGCCCTTGATAGAAAAGTCTGGAGGTCTAGTATCGGGGTTGTAGGATAGGGGCTCCTAGAATTTTTTGTACTCCTTTCCCGGGGTTAGGTGAGGCTTGTCAGGGCGACTCATAGATGATTCGTACATTGGATTGTGTCCCCCTTATGGTAGTTATTTATGGTAGCTATTGTTTGATATTATTGCATGCCATTTTATGTATAATTCTTATGTTTAGATAACTATTTATGAGATTTCTGCCGGGATTACTAATGCTCTTTTGTTTTTGTAATTGTGTGCGAAAGTAATTTTAAAACATTAGTTCTCTAAGCCGAGGGTCGATTGGTTAAGGCTTGTCTACATATTACCCTCCCCAGACCCCACCTTGTGGGACTATACTGGGTAGTTGTTGTTGTTGTTATTGTTGTTGTTGTTGTTGTTGTAATATAGATTGTTTTACTTCGTCCCATCTCGATATGAAAAGGATCCTACCGGAGATCACTACTTACAAACTAAGCTTGGACCCGAAGTTCCGCCTAGTAAAATAGAAAAGGAGATCAGGCTTTGTACAAATGTATAATGGACATCATGACACCTGCAGATTCAATGATAGGTCAACATGCAATGATAGTGGTACCCTTCCAGATAAGGAATCCAATTCACACACCAAGGGTGTTGGAGAATGGGGATCTTCACAACTGAAATCTAATGATGAATAGGCCCATTAACTTCCTTATATGGAATATTAGAGGTGGTAACAATGAAAATTTTAGGTTAAATTTTTGGGAGTTAGTTGATACGCATCATCCCTATAATGTTACCCTACTCGAAACAAGAATATATAATAACACGTCTCTCCTAAATCCTTTTGGATTCACTGGTATGATTGAAATTCCCTCTGAAGGCCAAATAGGTGGTATGGTTATCTTATGGAATCATACCTTAGTCAATGTTTACAGCTTTGTCCGTAGGAATCAAGAATTAGTGCCATTATTGAGGTAATTCAAACTCACAAATCTTGGCTTTTTTCATCTATCTACGCAAGTACTAATATTAATAATAGAAATTCTCTACGGGACAATCTTATTAGCCTGCATGATACTACTAAAGGTCCCATGGCTGGTAGGCGGGGACTTTAATGATGTGTTACTCATGAAAAATTTGGCGGTAATGTTATTAACAAAAATAGAGCAAATTATCTTTGGAATTTGTTCAAATGCTTGTGTCTCCTTAATCTTGGTTATAAATGTTGTAAGTATACCTGGAGTAATCGTAGAAAGAAGAATAACCTAATTACAGAAAGGCTTGACAAAGTTTACGCCAACAGTGACTGGATTAATATGTTCACCCATCTTCCTAAGGTCCACTCTAATCACAACCCTCTTTTACTTGAAATAATTCCTAAAACTAAATTGATCTTCCAGAAACCTTTTAGGCTGGAAACGTTTTGGTGTAGACACTCTGATTTTAATTCCTTAGTTACAAAATCTTGGGTGGGCACAAATTACCCTCAAGCCTCAGACTCTTTCCTAAAGAATGTTAAGGAATGGAAACATAATATTTTTGGGAATATTTTTAGAAATAAAAAGAAAATTCTATCTAGGCTTAATGGTATTCAAAATTTCATCCACTACCCACACAATACCTTCCTCCAAAATTTAGAAAAATCTCTTCAAGCGGAGTACAATAATTTTATAAAAATTGAGGATGATTATTGGAAATTAAGAGCCAGAATTTCTTGGGTTCAAGATGGTGATGCTAATATTAAGTTTTTCCACATAATGGCTACCAATAAAAAAAGAAGGAATAAATTTACTCACTTTAAAGATGAAGAAGGAAATTGGGTAAATAGTCCTTTAGATATCCTCAACCACACCCATGAATTCTTTCTTAAAGAATTCACTACCTCTCATCAAGTACTCCAATTGGCTTGATATTACTAATAATGCTACCTTCTTTAGTAATATCAATCTAGATTCCATGGATATCCCTCTTAAGCCCCAAGAAATTATAAGTCCATCTTTTTCTTCAAACTTTTAAAATCCCCCGGGCTAGATGGTATTCACCCATTCTTCTACCACAAATATTAGAAAATTGTTGGCCCTTCAGTTATACAACTCTGTCAACAAGTCTCTCTTTCGAATACTCTCCCATAGGATACTAACAATACTTATATTTGTCTAAGTCCTAAGTTTGATATTGCCAACAATCTAAAAAACTTTAGGCCCATTGGCTTATGTAACACTATCTACAAAATTATTACAAAATAATAGCTAATAGACTAAATCCTTCTCTTAATGATTTAATTAGCCCCTTTCAATCCAGCTTTATCAGAGGAAGGAGAACTAGCGACACTGCCATTATAATCCAAGAAATATTGAACCTGTTCAAAAAAGTAAAGGCAAAAATTACAGTATGATGCTTAAGATTGACCTAGAAAAATCATTTGACCGTCTTGAATGGTCATTCATTTAAAGAATGCTTAAATTCTTTAAATTTCCCCCATCTATATATTCCTTAATTATCCATTGTGTAACCACCAGCAAAATTGTAGTCCTGGAGAATGGAGCAGTAACCCCCTTTTTCAGGCCTAGTAGAGGTATTAGACAAGGGTGCCCCCTCTTCCCTTACTTATTTATCTTGTGTATGAAAATGTTCTCAAAACTAATCTATCACCAAGTTAACATCTGCAATTGGATCCTATCAAACTTAGCCCTAACAACAAGGTATATCACACCTATTATTTGCGGACGATCTCACACTCATGGGCAAGGTTAACTACAAATGTTGCACTACCATAAAGAATAGTATATCATACTTTTGCACACTATCTAGCCAAAACATCAATTATTCAAAGTAAAATATTATCTTTTCTAATATTTGTCCATCCCAGATATCAAAAGAAGTTGCTAAAAATCTCAACCTTACTGTGAGTAAGTCCTTTGGAAAATAGCAGCTGTGAGCACGTGATTTCTGCCCTACATGA
The DNA here is from genome assembly GCA_032618575.1 of Nicotiana noctiflora. Lineage (NCBI taxonomy): Eukaryota > Viridiplantae > Streptophyta > Magnoliopsida > Solanales > Solanaceae > Nicotiana > Nicotiana noctiflora. The sequence goes on along the minus strand of JASVEL010005123.1, from coordinate 197,378 downwards.
GATTTACTCCCAAAAATTCAAATAAAAGAGTTTTGCATTGTTTGTGAATTTTTTTTTTTATATATTTTCTCTTATTGTTCGCATATTTGTGTGTCCGTGTTTACTTGTTTAATTAATGAAAAAATACAAAATATGTTGTGTTTGCATTCTTAGGAGTTAATTTACAATTGAAAGTAATCAAAATTATTTGACAAAAATGGAAAATATTAATAATATTGTATCTTACATTTTAGTATTTAATTGTGTGATTTTCGTATAACACTGGTGTTTAATCATCTGTGATGAAGATTAGTAAGAGTTAATTAATATTTTGGCTTTACAAATTATCTTAGAATTTTTGGTAATTAAGAATCAAAAGGAAAATAAAAGAACTAGAAGAAAACAAGTAAGGATGAATACAAATCGGAACTGGGCCATTTATTTGGACCCAAAACCAGGCCCAACGCCCCAACCCAGTCCAAATAACCCTCAACCCATCTCCCCTTACCCGCCCAAACCAAACGAACCGACCCACCTCCCCGTTGATCTGAGCCGTTGGACTCCTTGATCCAACGGCTAAGATTGAAACTTTAATTTTAATTATCCAAAACCCCCCCCCAAACCCTAATTCATATGCATTTTATCGTCTCCCACAGAGACCAAGCCGACGCCGCCTTCCCCCGCCGCACTCCGCCGGCCGGAAATCGTCTCCGCCGGCGGCGGTGGTCCAAACCACGCCATTTCAACACCACAAAGCCTCCATCACGCCCTGAACCCAAATCCACAAACCCCTTGGCTCGAATCTAGCTACATCTTCTCGAATCTTCAATTGAAGATTCGAGCCCAAGACTAACTTACACCATTTGCCCCAAAATTGACACCATACCACCACCAGACCTTCTCCTCCACGAATCCATGCCTCGTTTTGTTCGAATCCCACCAGAAATTATCGAGCCCCAATCCGAGCCCTCAAGAACCCTAATTTTAGAGGGTTAAAATTGAATAGAAATTGAAGCCCAATGGACCTTAATTTAGGTGTTCTCAACCGAGAACACCTCAATTAAGACCCGTTTGGCTTCAATAATTTCGAGTCCGAGTTCAAGCCTGGGTCGCCTACAATTATAAGGTATTTGTTCTTCTTCTTTTGTTTTATTTGTTGTTATATTTGTTGTTTAGTATTAGTATTTGTGTGTTTCAAATTTTCATTCGTTTCTTCTCAAATGACCCTTTTATTCGGTCGAAAACATTTCTTGTTCTCTCCTGTCCGATTGATTGTGTTGGTTGTGATAGCATTGTATGTTTACTTCGTTTAAGGTCGTCGAATAAGTAGATTCGATTTGGTTTGTTTCTGCCCGTCCCTGTTTCATTTCTTTCTCAAAAAAAAAAAAAACTTGCTGATTCTACTCTTCAAGACCTTTTATTTGGTCGATTCTTTCCGTGTTCAGTAGTTAAAATGAATCGTATATTCAGTTCGATTAAGGTCGTCAAGCATTTAATTCGTATTCGATTTGGTTCCTTGATTCTGCTTGAAGCATATTGAATCTGTAGATCATTCATTTGTTATCAATTGTGTATGTTTATCGTCAACTAATCAATGTGGTCGAATAGTTTCGTATGTTTTGTTTACTAGCATTGATCGAATAGCCGTTAGGAGTTAAATTGGTTGTTTGATTGATTGGTCATTATGAAATAGGAATTGAATTGGTTTGATTTGTTTGAATTAAAATAGGACTATGAATTGTACTCCTGGTAGTTTCTGCAAAGCATTAAGCTGATAGGCCTGTTGTGAATTAAGTAAAATAATAGATTAATGAGGGCTGATGACTGTGCAAAACACTGGCAGTCAAGTAGGAATCACATGGGCACACCTGAATGTTAATGTCATGACTGCCAGTGCACTGGTTGATAAAATAATGGTATAAGGCACTTATAGTGGGCTGGCAGAGCATGGGCTAGGCAAAGGGATGGGTCTGCCCAGGGGAATATACTGGGCTGGCAGGCAGAGCATGGGCGGGGGTGTCTATTGATTATTGTATGTTAGAGTTTCTGATTCTCTTGGCTTGGGGTGTTCTTTTAACTATAAGTATAAGAGACATAGAGTAAGGGAAGGGGGATAGACACTTGAGAGCAAACAGTACCTGGAGATTCATATATACATACACACTGAGAGTAACAAAAGAGGCATAGACAGTGAGAATTGGAGAGAACCAGAGAAATTGGAGAGAAAAGAACATTGAAATACATACAGTAAGGGCTGAGAGTGCACATACACAAGAATATAGATAGAGAAAGCTAGTAAGTATAGGCCAAGAGACTGTTTCGATTGGCCTTTGGGTACTGTTTTCGTGTGTTTTAGTTGGGAGTGGCTGAGTGTTGGTCATTTGGTTGCTTGTTGTTCCTGTGTTGGTGTTACTGATCTCCTGCTGCATTGCTACTGCTGTGATTGAGTTTGTTGCTGCCTGGGGTTGTTGTGTGGTTACTGTTGGTCCTTTAGTGTGGTTGTTTCTGCCGTTAGTCCTTAGCTCACATGCTACTGTTGTTGGTTTGCTTCACTGATTGAGTTTGTTGCTGCCTGGGATTGTTGTTGGCCACTGGTTGCTGTTATTCTTTTGGTTGTTGCTGTTGCTGTGCATATAGTGGCAGTAACTGCCACTGGTTGCTGTTGGTCTGCTGTTTGCTGTGTTTCACCGGCTTAACTGATCTCCCTTCTTTTGCTTTGACAATTTCCAGGTATTTCACTACTGCTTGAAGTTGTAGACATGAATGGAAGCAATGAAACTTAGTTAAATACATGTGTACTCATTAAGGAGAACCCGAATATGTAATAAGCTGTATGTGTTGTAAACTGTGTTAACTTCATATTTCCCTAGCCTGTTATAGTAGAAATGGTCTATTGGAAACACATTATGCAATAGATAGATGAATCAGTGAAATACATATTGTTATAGGTGTCAATTTGTTCAAGTTAAAAGTGTATAATAACTAACACCCAGTGTAGAAGTAAATAGAGGCATAATGATGGTAGTTTGATCGAAAATTATGAATTAGTAAGTACCACGCTCAATGTTCAAGTAGTTAATTGTAACAATAAGCGTGTAAATCCTGTTTTGTCTATAGTTCGTTCAAAAGGGGAATCATGATGATTAATGTATCACTCCGTTGCTATTAGATTATCAGTACACTTTAGCTCGTGTATGTCTACTATGATCTAGATCCTTTACACGAAAGCTGGTTATCAATTAGATTAGATTAAAATCGGAAACATGTTCAATATTCTTTCCTTAAATAAAACAAAAGTTTTCTGTTGACTAAATTAGCTTAGCCGATTTGAATAAAAAATCTAAGTTTAAGTAGTTTAAGAGCATAGTAAAGAGGAAATCGTCTTCTAGCGTTCAATTTTGAGTCGGGGCTCTATTGAATGGCCCAAGTAAAAGAAAGTATCGAACTAGTAGGTAATGATAAACGATTAACATTTTTCTTTGTTAGAGATAAATCAAGTAGAGAATATAGTTCATCTTAGGCTCGGCCCTAATAATAATGAGATGAGCCTCGCCAAACGCAAATATACAATCGCGGGGCCCTCTAATCAGTTGTGGTGAAAACTTAGCCTTGGAAAGACCGTTTAGTTAATTTCACGGTCTTTTCCGAAGTTAATAAAGACGGTAGACTCTTTAGGCACGACTTGAAATAAAATTACTTTCCTGAATACGGGTGTGCATTTATGTGACCCGAATCTTACTCTCGGCGAAACTGAAATACATTAGAGTCGCAGGCGTACTGGTTACGGTGCGGCTCGAAATGCGTTTTCGTAACGTCGCAATTCTTCTAAAAATAAGAGCGGAACATTGAAAGCACATAGTTAAAATATATAAAAGAATCAGATAGAAACAAAAATTGCAATTGAGCGACCGTGCCAAAACCACGGAATCCGGGAGTGCCTAACACCTTCTCCCGGGTTAACAGAATTCCTTATCCAGATTTCTAGTTTCGCAGACTGTATTACAGAGCCATAAATTTCCTCGGTTTCGGGATTAAACCGGTGACTTGGAACACCATTATTTTTCCAAGTGGCGACTCTGAATTAAATAAACTAATCCCGTCTCGATTGTCCTTTAATTGGAAAAAACTCCCTCGCGCCCTCGCGGGTGCGTAAAAAGGAGGTGTGACAGCTCTGGCGACTCTGCTGGGGACTATGACCTCGAACTTCGGTTCGGGGTCTAAGAACTCGAGCTCGGTTAAATTGTTGTTTTGTCTATATCTGATTTTACTACATGTTTAATTAACGTGCTACATGTCTACCGCTTTGATACTAGCTGCACTGTACATACAAACTGTTATATGTTTACCACTTTGATATTACGTGAACTGTATATAAAACTGTGCCGCAAACCCTTCACTTCTCACCCCCGGGGATGTGCTCACTGGTTGAGACTCCCTATTCTGTTAGTGTCATACCCGAAATAATGAAGAGGCTCGGAAAGTTTCTAAGCCGGTTGGCCTTTTGGTTCCCGGAAAGGAGCTCCTTCCTCAACCCGAGTTGTCCGCTTGGGTACACAGTCTAGATCACATACCGAGGTTTTGAGCTTAGAATAACATAACTTCATGCCGGATCCCTAGTAGGAAACGCTTATTTGCATCATGTTGCATTTGACTTAGGGGACTCAACACAGGGGTTGGGTCCGTCTAGGACAGGCAACCTGAAATGAAAGACCATCTTGCCATGCCATGTTTGTTTCAAGCATTTATTCGAACTTGCATGCTGACCGACTTTTAAATACTGAGGAGAAACGAAACGAAAAACAAAAGGAAACAGTGTGGGTAAATAGATATTTTCAGAAAATACAAAAATGGGTCTTACCAACAAAACCAATAGTTTGTTAATAAGAGACAACGGAAGGTTGACTTTGACGACAATGGGTTTCTTAACAAAATGTGTTTTTTTGTCGGTCAATAAAAGAAAATGTGTTTCTTGACAAAATGTGTTTTCTTTGACGGTCAATAAAGGAAAATGTATTTCTTAACAAAGTGTGTTTTGTCGGTCAATAAAAGAAATAGTTTGTCTTGACGGACCGAACTACGCGAGTTTGATTCTCACCGGAGGTGAGATACGTAGGCAACCCCGTCGGGTCCAACTTGCCATTTTTTAAAAATATATACAAAAATCTGTAAATTTGAAAAAAAATCATTGCCAGCCAAAATGATCGTTTTCTTTAAATAAATGTGCAGGATGAGCACGATTCAAAATGAACCCTTTTCACTCATGACTAAAATCCCGGTACAAATACGGCTATGGTGGAATGATCTAGGCCAAGGAGGGCAGGATGAGGTTAAAAAGTATTTGAAAGGTCTCACGGGTCTGCTTGAAATAAAACCCCGGGGGGACATCATAAGAGCCTTAGTCACGTATTGGGACTCCGCGCACAATGTCTTTCACTTCTCGGACTTCGAGCTCACCCCAACTGTTGAGGAAATGACCGGATACATTGGAAACACTGATATACCGTTGGGGCATCAATATCTAATCGCCCCCAGGGTTGTCGCCGTACACCGGTTTTTAGACTCACTGAAGACGGCCAGGACGGTACGTAACCCGGATCTAGCACGAGGGTTTTGTACTTTGAACTTCATCTATCAAAGGTACGGTCATGCGGGAGGTTTCGACGACCCAGAAAACAAATTATGCAGCAAGGGTAATCGCCCGAAATGGGAGGAGCACAGACGAGTTGCTTTCATGATAGCCTTTTTAGGACTCGTGGTATTCCCGAGGAAAGACGGGAACATTGATATAAAGTTAGCCGGAGTTGTCAGTACTTTGCTTGACCAAAGCGAAAGTACTCTTGCTCTAATGATACCATCAGACATATATCGAGCCCTCACAACCTGCAAAGCCGGAGGAGATTTTTTTGAAGGCTGTAATTTACTGCTGCAAATGTGGATGATCGAGCACTTGTGTCGCCGCACCCAATTCTTGAGATATGGTCTGGTTGAGAAAACTTGCATAAGCGAATTCTATACAAGGATTGATAGGGTCGTCTTGCTTGAAGGAACATTGGCATGGAGGGCATACTTTCAGGCTCTCAACGCAAGCCAAATACAATGGACGTTGGGTTGGTTGCAGATAGACAGAATCGTGTACATGCCAGCGGCTAGGTCCCCCTTTCTCTTAATGGGACTTAAAAGCATTCAACCTTATGCGCCCCATCGGGTGTTGAGACAGCTCGGGAGGTGCCAGATAGTACCCAAAGAAGAAGACCTGAGTACCCATGTTATTGAAATTGGTCCCGACGGTCAATTCCCGGAAGCGAGGGTCCGCCAGATCTGGAGCAAATGCCAATATCTAGAGGCAAACACTTGTGTGCATGATCGAGCTAGAGGAGAGGTTGCACCTAGATATCTTACTTGGTACAAAGGAGAAACGTCGGGGGAAAGACCAGCCAAAAGACCTCACCTCAGGGAATTTGCTGAAGCGTCCCAAGACCAATGGGACTGGTTGGCTAAGGAAGAGGTTTACAAAACCAGGATCGGCAAGATAGAGCAACGGGTCCAAGATCTTCAATTTGAAAGGGATGTGCAAGCCGCCGCCAACGAAGGAGATAAAAAGAAGTTGGCGCAAGAAAATGACTTTATGAGAGCTCAAATCCAGCAAATGAAAAGGGATGCTGACAGACAGTTGAGGAGTCGGGCAGACAAAAAATTGATAAAGGGTTTGAAAAGCCAGGTTGCCGATGTCCAAAGAGAATTGGAAGAGTCTAAGGCCCAAACAGTGAGGATCCGAGCTAGCTGGAGAAAGGAGGCACATCAACATGCACTTCACCTACAACGGGTAGAAGAGGATTACACTGATATCGTCACCAGTTTAAGGGAAGCAAATGTTGTCCTCAGAGAGCGGGTTTTTAAGCAAGCCCAAGATGCCGGAGCAGACCTCGACCGCTGCCACAATTTGATGGCCCGACTGCAAGGACAAGTGGATAGGCTCCTAGACCAAGTCACCAACAATGCTCGAAGGTTGGGGGCGAAAAACCAGCAAATAGAGCGGCTACTCGGAGAAAGGGACATGATCAAGGATAGAATTGGAGAAATCGGGCACTATGTCACCATGAAGTGCCTAGCTTGTGAACGAATGCCCCGCGCCGACCTTTTCGCTTCAATTATGGGTTATGTTCATCGGATCATGGAAGAGTTGAGGGAACTGCACAAGGACCTCACACCGAGGCCTGCGGCAAGGCCGAATGATGCCTCGCAGGCCCCCAGGGATTTTAGGGCATTAGACTTTTGATTGAAAATGTATTTTGAAATGTTGAGTCAAGCTAGTTGGCATTTTTATCTTTACTTTCCCAAGTCAAGCATTTCTTTTGTTTTTGCTGATTGTTGTAAGACGTGTTTTGTAACTGCACGGTTTATTTGATATAAAAGTTACTGAATTTTGCCACAATCTTGTTACCAGAACTACGCTCGGTCTGATTCACGCGGGGTCGTGATACGTAGGCAATCCGCATAAGATTCGACCACCACTAAAAAGAAAGAAAAAGAATCCAAAGGTTAAATAACAATAAGGCTTGCAAAGATAGTCGAAAAAGAAAAAAAGAAAAGAAGAAGAAAAAGAAAAAGAAAAAGAAAAAGGGGCGGAATGACGCATGTTAAGAGTACATGTAGAAAGGGTTATTTGGTTAGGTGCATTGCATCCAACGTGCTATAACATATCTGTCAAACTCGGTGAACTAACAAGTTTGTTGCGTATTCCGGAAAGTTTAGCAGTTGGTTTGACAGAATATACTGGCCGGCCATCACTACCGTACTAGATCCAAAGGACCGGTTACAGTAAGCATGTCTAGTTCTGGCAAGAGTCTCGAGGAAGAGAAATCCGAGCTACAAGTCATGAAAGAAGAGGTAGACCAGTTAAAACAACAGATAACAGAGATGCACCTGGCCTGGGCCAGGGAACAGGCTTCACCAAATCGCCCTACTCTCGCCTCGGCTCCGGAACATCCGCCCGTCGATCCTTCGACAAGCGCCCCGAGCTATCCGTACTTTCGGGGGAAAACCCGTATGCCACCCGTATTCCACCGACCAAACCAAATCCTCCTCCGGTCCCCTGTTTTTGTGGCGCCTCCGCTGCTCCTCTGCGAAGGCCGGCCGGCGAGCCATATGTTCGGATCCGCGACAACTCTTACTATCCTCCGAGCCTACCTTTAGGGGCTCCCGAACCACAATCACATACACCTCGCTGGGATAATCCGGCAGAACCGGAAAAGCGCTTCCAAAGTTCGGAACACGAGGAAGTTGTCGGAAAAAAAGTTAAAAGCTCTGGAGCAAGTCCTTCGGGAACATGCACGGTTTGGGCAACCGGGTCGGCGTCGCCTATAAGGATCTGCATCCATTTCGGACGTCCGGTTGTTAGCGGGGTTTAAAATGCCCAAATTCGACCTATACGAGGGGCATGGTGACCCGGTGGCCCACTTGCGAGGGTTTTGCAGTAAAATGAGAGGGGCCGGAGGACGGGACGAGCTTCTGATAGCTTACTTCGGCCAGAGTCTGGGAGGATCTGCGCTGGAGTGGTACACTAGACAGGATCCCGGTAGATGGTTTACGTGGGATGATTTGGCTCAAGCTTTTATCGGCCAGTTCCAATACAATCTTGAGATAATCCCCGACCGCCTATCATTGCTAAAATTAGAGAAGAAGCCTGCTGAAAGCTTCAGGGAATTTGGTTTCCGATGGAGGGAACAGGCGGCCAGGGTAGATCCGCCGATGAGAGAAAGCGAGATGGTGGACTACTTCTTGCAGACATTAGAGCCCACCTACTTCGGACATCTGGTAACGTCCGTAGGCAAATCATTCACCGAGGTGATAAAAATGGGGGGCATGATCGAGGAGGGTTTGAAGGCCAACAAGATCATGAGTTACTCAGCACTGAAAGCCACCACTCAGGCTATCCAAAGTGGTACTGGAGGAGTACTGGGGAAAAAGAGGAGAGAGGAAGTTGCGGCCGTCGAGTCCGGGGCATGGTTCAGAAATAGAGGCCCCGCACCCCAATATAGCCCACCCCAACCTCACCACCAAAACTACTCTCACAACCCATATAGCCACCCGCAACATTATTATCCCGCACCTGATCCCCATTTTACTGTCCACCATGCACAATCCTGTTCTGCACCTCCTGTTCATGCACCGTGGCGTGCACCGAACCCCCAGAACAATCATCCACCCCCAAGAGCTTACAGAAACCCCTCGGGCGCGAGTTTCCGTCCGAACCAAGCATTCAGGGGCGACAGGGCGCCGAGGCCAAAGACTTTCACTCCCTTAGGAGAGTCTTACACCAATCTGTTCCACCGGTTGAAGCAAGTAGGGTTGCTAAATCCGGTTGAAGCTAAGCTACCAAACCCCCTCCCGAAGAACCTGGACCATTCAGTAAATTGTGCCTACTGCTCGGGATGTCCGGGGCACGATACAGAAAAGTGTTAGAGGCTAAAGACGGCCATCCAGGAGCTCATTGACACTCGCAGGATTGAGGTCCAGACTCCAACAGAGCCCAACATCAACCAAAACCCGCTTCCAACTCATCATGAGACCAATATGATCGAGTTGGTACGGGCGGAGGAAGGAAAGGAGAAAGCCTCTCAGACTGTAATGATGATTAAGTCTAGCGGGGCAGGAACGAGAAAAGGGCCAAGCTGTGATGAGTCGCCCAGGTTGCAAGAAAGACATACCGGGAGAGTCGGAAGCGAGGAAAGGAAAGTGTGAACGAAGTACGCGGTGAAGCCGGCCGAGATAGTTGTACCAGGGGCGACAATCAAGCCCATCTCGACGGTAGCGGGCGTTCGAATGGATCCTTTCGTCATCCGGCCGGCAACACAGTTGCCGATAACTGATAGCCGGGCTGTCCCGTGGAATTATGCTCGGATTACAACGACCTAGAGAGGAAAGGAGGTGAAAGAGGAAGTTTGTGAAGCCCGAGGGTTGACCCGCTCGGGGAGATGTTTTGCCCCTGCGGAATTGAGGAAGACCACTCCGGCAGTATTGAAAAAGCCGGTCACCGATGAAGAAGCGGAAGAATTCTTGAAAAAGATGAAGCTGCACGACTACTCCGTCTTAGAGCAGTTGAAGAAGACTCCGGCGCAAATATCATTGCTATCCTTGCTGATACATTCGGAAGAACATCGGCAAACATTGATGAAAGTCCTGAATGAGGCACATGTACCGGATAAAATCTCGGTGAGCCATTTGGAGAAGATCACCAATCGGATCTTCGAAGCAAATCGGATCACCTTCATCGATGATGAGTTGCCTGAGGAAGGCACTGAGCATAACAGGGCTTTATATCTTACGGTGAAGTGTGAAGAGGCGGTGGTTACCAAAGTCTTGGTCGATAATGGGTCCGGTGCTAACATTTGTCCTCTCTCTACACTGGGCAAATTAAAAGTAGACATCGGCAGGGTACGCGAGAACAGGGTATGTGTTCGAGGGTTCGACGGAGGAGGCAAAGCGTCGGTTGGTGACATAGTGCTAGTCTTGACAATTGGGCCAGGTGGAGTTCACCATGGAATTCCAGGTGTTGGACATGGTGGTGTCATATAACCTCCTAATAGGGCGACCATGGATTCATGCCGCAAGAGCGGTTCCATCCAGCTTACACCGGCTCGTCAAGTTTGAATGGGACCGGCGGGAGATCGTCGTCCATGGAGAGAACGATCCGCAATCGGGCACCATCGTTCCCTTTGTTGAAACGAGAAGAAGATGTCGGGCCGTGGGTGTATCAGAGGGCTGCGATGTGGTGTCCGCCAATCGAGTTCGGAAGGGGAATGCATTCCGGCGATAGAACAATTACTTGCGGATGTCATGGTGGCGCATGAAATGTTGCGACATGGTTTCGTACCGGTGAAGGGCTAGGTGCATCTCTGCAAGGAATTATACAACCGGTATCGGTGGTCGAAAACTTGGGAACGCTTCGGCTTGGGATTCCGGCCAACCTCAAGAGGACATCCGGCGAGCAAGAGGAGTAAGGAGAAGACATGGGTGCTCCCGAAGCTCTGTTCCACGCCTCGCCCAATCTTTTGTCGGGTCCGGAGCAAGAGGACATCCGGCGCCAAAGATTCCCGGTCCTACGGTCAGGCCAGACGAAGAGTTCTTCAGGAAGTTCGAAAACCTATTCACGGATGTATGTATGCTCGAAGATGGTGAAGGATCCGGTCATGCCGAGATACAATTTGTGGGACCAAAGGCAAAACTGAATAACTGGAAGGCTACTCCTCTCCCTGTTCGGAAGGAGTCTTGGTAGTTTGTCTTGGATTGTTTTTCTTTCGAAATTTTGTGTTGGGGGTTTGTCCCCGGAGTAAAATCCAGTTGTTTTTAGTTCATTTTTTGATTTAAGTTTGCAGTTTGTTTTCCCTTTGTACAATTCCCATTAATGAAATTTGGTTCCTTCGTGTCTAATTTTGTTTATCTTTTTCCTTCTTTTTTTTTACTTTTCTGAACAGCCTTCTTGCAACCGATCTTAATGATATGGCGTGCTTAAAGATTAATCAACCCAGTCTAGAAAGTCAATCGGGTTTGGAAATAATAACGCATGAAATAAGAAGTGACGAGAGTGAATCAGAGTACGGCGATGATGAAGCCGTAGAAGAAATCGGTGAAGAATTAAGTCACTTCGAGGAAAAACCCAAACCGAATTTAAATGATGCTGAGGCCGTTAATCTAGGGAATGCGGATGACGTCAAAGAAACCCGGATAAGTGTCCATATTGAACCCAATCTGAGAGAAGAATTGATCAAAACACTCATGGAGTTTAAAGATATTTTCGCATGGTCGTACGACGACATGCCGGGACTCAGCACTGATCTAGTGGTTCATAGATTACCCACTGATCCGGCATATCCTCCCGTCAAGCAAAGGCTGCGGAAATTCAAGACGGAGATGAGTGTGAAGATTAAGGAGGAGGTAACCAAGCAGTTGCAGGCGAAAGTCATTCGTGTCACTCGATACCCGGAATGGTTGGCTAACGTAGTACCGGTGCCAAAGAAAGACGGAAAGATCAGAGTATGCGTGGACTATCGCAATCTCAACAAGGCAAGTCCTAAGGATAATTTCCCACTTCCCAATATCCATATCCTGATTGATAATTGCGCCGGACGCGAAATTGGATCCTTTGTGGGCTGTTATGCGGGATATCATCAGATTTTGATGGATGAAGAGGACGCAGAAAAGACGGCTTTTATCACACCGTGGGGGACTTATTGCTACCGAGTGATGCCGTTTGGTTTGAAGAATGCGGGAGCAACATATATGAGGGCGATGACTACGGTATTCCATGACATGATACACAAGGAAATTGAAGTGTACGTGGATGATGTGATCATAAAATCTAGACGTCGAGAAGACCACGTTGCCGACCTCGGGAAGTTCTTTCAAAGACTTCGAAGATACGACATCAAGCTCAATCCGGCCAAATGCGCATTCGGAGTTCCATCGGGAAAGCTGCTAGGATTCATCGTCAGCCGACGGGGCATTGAGTTGGACCCATCCAAAATCAAGTCCATTCAGGAGTTACCCCCGCCGAAGAATAAAACAGAGGTAATGAGTCTGTTGGGAAGGTTGAATTACATCAGTAGGTTTATTGCCCAGCTTACGGCAACTCGTGAACCCATATTCCGCCTATTGAAGAAAGACGCCGCGATAGAATGGACGGCAGAATGTCAGGAAGCGTTTGACCGGATCAAAGGGTATCTGTCAAACCCACCCGTACTAGTTCCGCCTGAACCGGGTAGACCCCTGTTTCTTTATCTGACGGTTTTGGAGAATTCGTTCAGCTGCGTGCTGGGGCAGCATGATCTTACTGGCGGGAAGGAACGGGCCATTTACTACCTCAGTAAGAAATTCACAGTCCACGAGGTCAAGTACACTCATCTAGAAAAGACATGTTGCGCTTTGACTTGGGTAGCCCAAAAGCTGAAACACTATTTGTCTTCTTACACCACTTACCTCATTTCGCGTTTGGATCCGTTGAAGTATATTTTCCAGAAACCTATGCCTACGGGGAGGTTAGCAAAATGGCAAATATTACTTACGGAGTTCGACATCATATACGTGACAAGGACGGCTATGAAAGCTCAAGCCCTGGCCGATCACTTAGCTGAAAATCCTGTTGATGACGAATACGAACCTTTGAGGACGTATTTTCCGGATGAGGAGGTGTTGCAAATTGAGGGGTTAGAACTAACCAAGGATCCGGGGTGGAAGCTCTTCTTCGACGGAGCGGCGAACGCAAAAGGAGTCGGAGTAGGGGCCGTGCTCATATCTGAAACAGGACATCATTATCCTGTTACTGCTCAACTGCGTTTTCACTGTACCAATAATATGGCCGAGTACGAGGCATGTATCTTGGGGCTGCGATTAGCGGTGGACATGGATGTACAGGACGTCTTGGTCTTGGGGGACTCGGACCTTCTGGTACATCAGATTCAGGGAGAATGGGAAACCAGAGATTTAAAGCTTATCCCGTATCGTCAGTGTTTGCATGATTTGACCAAACGCTTTCGATCGGTAGAATTCGGGCACATCCCAAGGATGCATAATGAGGTTGCCGACGCGTTGGCTACTTTAGCATCGATGCTACATCACCCGGACAAGGTTCGTGTCGATCCATTACACATCCATGTCCGGAATCAACATGCTTATTGTAATGTGATAGAGGAAGAGGTGGATGGTGAGCCGTGGTTTCATGATGTCAAGGAATACCTCAGGTTAGGAGTATACCCAGAGCAAGCAACTGGAGATCAAAAGCGAGCTATTCGGCGGTTGGCGAACGGATTTTTCCTTAGTGGAGGGGTGCTATACAAAAGGACCCCGGATTTGGGATTGTTGAGATGTATAGATGCAAGTCAAGCCACAACAGTGATGACGGATGTACACTCGGGAGTTTGCGGACCACACATGAGCGGATACGTATTGGCAAAGAAGATTCTTCGAGCGGGATACTATTGGCTCACTATGGAGCGGGATTGTATAAGTTTCGTGCGAAGATGCCATCAGTGTCAGATACACGGAGATTTGATTCATTCTCCGCCGACTGAATTGCATACAATGTCGGCACCATGGCCGTTTGTCGCATGGGGTATGGATGTTATTGGACCTATTGAGCCTGCGGCTTCCAACGATCATAGGTTCATTCTGGTAACGATTGATTATTTCACCAAGTGGGTGGAGGCCAAAACATTCAAATCAGTGACCGAGAAGGCGGTGGTGGACTTCGTACACTCCCACATCATTTGTAGGTTTGAAATCCCAAAGATGATCATTACAGATAACGGTGCAAATCTTAACAGTGGATTGATGAAAGAGGTATGTCAACAGGTTCAAGATTACACACCGAAATTCCACACCGTATCGCCCAAAAGCAAACGGTGCGGTCGAGGCGGCAAACAAGAACATAAAGAAGATATTGAGGAAGATGATAGAAGGGTCTAGGCAGTGGCATGAAAAGTTACCATTTGCGCTGTTGGGTTATCGCACTACCGTCCGCGGACTTCGGTAGGTGCAACTCCTTACTTGTTGGTATACGGGACTGAAGCAGTAATACCCGCAGAAGTTGAGATTCCATCCCTCCGAATCGTCGCTGAAGCCGAGATTGATGACGACGAGTGGGTCAAAACCCGATTAGAGCAATTGAGCTTGATCGATGAAAAGAGATTGACAACAGTATGTCACGGCCAATTGTATCAAAAGAGAATGGCGAGAGCATATAACAAGAAGGTACGTCCCAGGAGATTTGAAGTGGGACAGCATGTGCTGAAGAGAGTTCTACCACACCAGGCCGAGGCGAAAGGCAAGTTCGCTCCAAATTGGCGGGGACCTTTTGTGGTGACTAGAGTATTATCCAACGGCGCTCTATGTTTGACTGATGTCGAGGGAAGATGCACCGATATGGCTATCAATTCTGATGCAGTTAAGAGATATTATGTGTAATTCTTTAATGCATTTGTCAACGTTTGGTTTCGTTTGTGTGTATTTGGCATTTTTCGGAGAATGAAATGACAGGAGGCAATTTTTCTACTACCCAAACACTTTAACCTTTGTTTCCCCATTTGAGCCTTAATTGTTCTTTCATATACCCTCTTTCGGAATCATCGAGGAAGATGTGTAACAGAATAGAAAAGAAACAAAAAGTAATACAAGAAAAAGTGAACTACGTTCGACCTGATTCCTCAAGAAGGATACGTAGGCGCCACACGGCTCGGTCATAATAAAACAAAAATCAAAAAAAAAAAAAAAAATCAAAAAAAATCCCCCAAGCAACAAAACTGGGGCAGAAGTCATTTGTTTCGTTTGAAAGATAGTGTGGATTCCGAAAGTTGTAATAAGCTAACCGTTGAGGCTAAACCCCTTTCTTCAGCCTCACGCGCAGAAACCATATCAAGAACCAGAAAGACCTCTCGATCGGTATTTGAGAAGTGCCAAGTCATGTGAATGAAAGCCAAGAGTGACATCCCGACCCTCGATTGAATTCAGGATGCACAAGCCGAAAGGGGATAACGCTCTAGAGAGGAATCTCATGGGTGATACCCCACCGCAGGGAAAGAAAGCGTAAATGAGAGAGTCTTAACGGTGAAAACCCTCGCGGGCACCTTAAGGCGAAGGAAGTTGAGAGAAATAAAATGAGAGAGTCTTACGGTGAAAACCTTTACGGGCACCTTAAGACGACGGGAGATAGAGAGAAATGAGAGAATCTCATTAGTGAAAACCCTTTGAAGGGCACTGTGAGGTGACAGGATGAGATGGTTACAAGATGTCTGCATGAGACAAGGTTGGGACATCCGTTTACCTCTAGCGGGACGCGGTATCAGAAAGTGATTGACATGAATAGACTGGGTAGTTTAATCTCAAAGGCGCGGCATAACATTGGATCAGGCACACATTCAGATAAGTTTTCCTATTTTTGAGTTCAGAAAAGTTTTTCTCTTCTTTTGTCATTTGCGGTCGGTATTCTTTTCTTTTCTTTCATTTTCGAAAATTGATTTTTCAAAGCTTACTACCAAGTCTCCCAAAGCAGTATATTGAAAGTGAATAGGCATGGAACAAGGCAATGAGACAAAAGTCGTTACGATAGTGAGATTGGGATGACAGGCTGAGTGGAAGGTTCGCAAGAATTATGGAGTATGATGGACACATGTGGCATGTCCGAAAAATGATTTCACGCAACAGATCACCGGCTAAAAAGAGTCGGACCAAACCAAAGAGTGGAATAAAAGGAAAGATGAGAGGTCGTTCGTGGAAAAAGCATCTTCCCGAGCAAGCGTCAACGTCGTCCTCAAAGTTCGAGAGAGGCCAAGCAGCCGAAAGAGAATGGCCTCAACAAGAGTGGCACGACCACTCGCGGCGTTTTGAAACTAACAATTTTTCTTTGATTTAAAGCAGGAAAAGAGGGTCCGACGGCGGAAAAGCATACCGTCCAGAAGTTTATCACACTGGGGCAGAAAATTTTCTCACGGTTGCGAAAATTTTCTGGAAAGCAAGACTCAGAGGGTAAGTGTAGAAAGCAACACAAGATGGGGTGATTTTTGAGCCGGGTATCATCTCCAGCAGTTATCGGAAAATAAAACAATGGCTTCGAGATTCCTCCAGCGGTATTACATTCCATAATTTGCTCGAGGAGGCAAAAGCGCGAGTCCCGGAAAAGGTATGGGAAGAAGGAAAGAGAATGAGGGGTGAAGGAAACAAAGAATACTTCCTCAGCAGCATCATCCCCGGCAGGCGAGTAAACAGTTCCAAAAATATCCCCAGCAGCCAGAAGAAAAGTAATACGACCGGGGAAAGCAATTCCAAGACAGGATAATTCAGAAGAGAAGGTGGTCCGAGAGGTAATGCAAGAACAAGGATAGGGTACAAGAGGCAAAGGAAGGTAATCAAGATAGGAAATCAGTGAAGTTGTAATTGAAGTCAGGGAGCCCGCCCGGAGAATGGAGTGGCGATTTAATTTTGAAGTTGTAATTGAAGTCGGGAAGCCCGCCCTGGAGAATGGAGTGGCGATTTAATTTTGAAGTTGTAGTTGAAGTCGGGGAGCCCGCCCTGGAGAATGGAGTGGCGATCTAATTTTGAAGTTGTAATTGAAGTCGGAGAGCCCGCAGAATGGAGTGGCGATCCAATTTTGAAGGTGTAATTGAGGTCGCCTGGAGAATGGGTGGCGATTTAATTTTGAAGTTGTAATTGAAGTCGGGGAGCCCGCTCGGAGAATGGAGTGGCGATTTAATTTTGAAGTTGTAATTGAAGTCGGGAAGCCCGCCCTGGAGAATGGAGTGGCGATTTAATTTTGAAGTTGTAATTGAAGTCGGGGAGCCCGCCTCTGGAGAATGGAGTGGCGATTTAATTTTGAAGTTGTAATTGAAGTCGGGAAGCCCGCCTCTGGAGAATGGAGTGGCGATTTAATTTTAAAGTTGTAATTGAAGTCAGGGAGCCCGCCCTGGAGAATGGAGTGGCGATTTAATTTTGAAGTTGTAGTTGAAGTCGGGGAGCCCGCCTGGAGAATGGAGTGGCGATTTAATTTTGAAGTTGTAGTTGAAGTCAGGGAGCCCGCCTGGAGAATGGAGTGGCGATTTAATTTTGAAGTTGTAATTGAAGTCGGGGAGCCCGCCTGGAGAATGGAGTGGCGATTTAATTTTGAAGTTGTAGTTGAAGTCAGGAAGCCCGCCTGGAGAATGGAGTGGCGATTTAATTTTGAAGTTGTAATTGAAGTCAGGGAGCCCGCCTGGAGAATGGAGTGGCGATTTAATTTTGAAGTTGTAATTGAAGTCAGGAAGCCCGCCTGGAGAATGGAGTGGCGATTTAATTTTAAAGGTGTAGTTGAAGTCAGGGAGCCCGCCTGGAGAATGGAGTGGCGATTTAATTTTGAAGTTGTAATTGAAGTCAGGAAGCCCGCCTGGAGAATGGAGTGGCGATTTAATTTTGAAGTTGTAATTGAAGTCGGGGAGCCCGCCTGGAGAATGGAGTGGCGATTTAATTTTGAAGTTGTAGTTGAAGTCAGGGAGCCCGCCTGGAGAATGGAGTGGCGATTTAATTTTAAAGGTGTAGTTGAAGTCAGGGAGCCCGCCTGGAGAATGGAGTGGCGATTTAATTTTGAAGTCGTAATTGAAGTCGGGAAGCCCGCCTGGAGAATGGAGTGGCGATTTAATTTTGAAGTAGTAGTTGAAGTCGGGGAGCCCGCCTGGAGAATGGAGTGGCGATTTAATTTTGAAGTTGTAATTGAAGTCGGGAAGCCCGCCTGGAGAATGGAGTGGCGATTTAATTTTAAAGTTGTAGTTGAAGTCAGGAAGCCCGCCTGGAGAATGGAGTGGCGATTTAATTTTGAAGTTGTAATTGAAGTCGGGAAGCCCGCCTGGAGAATGGAGTGGCGATTTAATTTTAAAGTTGTAGTTGAAGTCAGGGAGCCCGCCTGGAGAATGGAGTGGCGATTTAATTTTGAAGTTGTAATTGAAGTCGGGGAGCCCGCCTGGAGAATGGAGTGGCGATTTAATTTTGAAGTTGTAATTGAAGTCGGGAAGCCCGCCTCTGGAGAATGGAGTGGCGATTTAATTTTGAAGTTGTAATTGAAGTCGGGGAGCCCGCCTGGGAGAATGGAGTGGCGATTTAATTTTGAAGTTGTAATTGAAGTCGGGAAGCCCGCCTCTGGAGAATGGAGTGGCGATTTAATTTTAAAGGTGTAGTTGAAGTCAGGGAGCCCGCCGGAGAATGGAGTGGCGATTTAATTTTGAAGTTGTAATTGAAGTCGGGGAGCCCGCCTCTGGAGAATGGAGTGGCGATTTAATTTTGAAGTTGTAATTGAAGTCGGGGAGCCCGCCTCTGGAGAATGGAGTGGCGATTTAATTTTGAAGTTGTAATTGAAGTCGGGAAGCCCGCCTGGAGAATGGAGTGGCGATTTAATTTTAAAGTTGTAGTTGAAGTCAGGAAGCCCGCCTGGAGAATGGAGTGGCGATTTAATTTTGAAGTCGTAATTGAAGTCAGGAAGCCCGCCTGGAGAATGGAGTGGCGATTTAATTTTGAGGTAGTAGTTGAAGTCAGGGAGCCCGCCTGGAGAATGGAGTGGCGATTTAATTTTGAAGAAGTCAGGGAGCCCGCCTGGAGAATGGAATGGCGATCTGTTTTAATTCGGTAGAGGAAAGCGGTAGAATGTAACAGAAATCTTCGGCATGGGTCCAAGTTCGAAAGAAGAGACGAAGCATCAGAAGGGACGTCAAGTCAGACAAGATGGCAAGGAGCGCGGCAAGATCAAGTTAAAAAGGATAGATAAGAACTTGTAGTACTGTAACTTAGTCTAGCTTCTTGTTTTGTTGCTTAGCGCGGTGTAACAAGGAAATCAGCTAAGCAGTGGTAACAGCAGTAACAGCGGCAACAGCAGTAACAGCGAGATCGCAACAGTCATGGTAGTCCCAGCTACCAGAACTTCCCGAACTACATTGACCTGATTCCCTTTTAGCCAGAGATATGTAGGAGACCTTTGAAGCAAGGTTCGGTCAAAACTTTTCCAAAATGCTTCATACGGAGTGCTCGAATGGGCAAAATCGCTTATATCCGCTCACTTATCTTTGCACGAAAACTCTGCGTGTTTACGCGCAAAGAGGGGCAGCTGTGAGCACGTGATTTCTGCCCTACATGAGATTTACTCCCAAAAATTCAAATAAAAGAGTTTTGCATTGTTTGTGAATTTTTTTTTTTATATATTTTCTCTTATTGTTCGCATATTTGTGTGTCCGTGTTTACTTGTTTAATTAATGAAAAAATACAAAATATGTTGTGTTTGCATTCTTAGGAGTTAATTTACAATTGAAAGTAATCAAAATTATTTGACAAAAATGGAAAATATTAATAATATTGTATCTTACATTTTAGTATTTAATTGTGTGATTTTCGTATAACACTGGTGTTTAATCATCTGTGATGAAGATTAGTAAGAGTTAATTAATATTTTGGCTTTACAAATTATCTTAGAATTTTTGGTAATTAAGAATCAAAAGGAAAATAAAAGAACTAGAAGAAAACAAGTAAGGATGAATACAAATCGGAACTGGGCCATTTATTTGGACCCAAAACCAGGCCCAACGCCCCAACCCAGTCCAAATAACCCTCAACCCATCTCCCCTTACCCGCCCAAACCAAACGAACCGACCCACCTCCCCGTTGATCTGAGCCGTTGGACTCCTTGATCCAACGGCTAAGATTGAAACTTTAATTTTAATTATCCAAAACCCCCCAACAAACCCTAATTCATATGCATTTTATCGTCTCCCACAGAGACCAAGCCGACGCCGCCTTCCCCCGCCGCACTCCGCCGGCCGGAAATCGTCTCCGCCGGCGGCGGTGGTCCAAACCACGCCATTTCAACACCACAAAGCCTCCATCACGCCCTGAACCCAAATCCACAAACCCCTTGGCTCGAATCTAGCTACATCTTCTCGAATCTTCAATTGAAGATTCGAGCCCAAGACTAACTTACACCATTTGCCCCAAAATTGACACCATACCACCACCAGACCTTCTCCTCCACGAATCCATGCCTCGTTTTGTTCGAATCCCACCAGAAATTATCGAGCCCCAATCCGAGCCCTCAAGAACCCTAATTTTAGAGGGTTAAAATTGAATAGAAATTGAAGCCCAATGGACCTTAATTTAGGTGTTCTCAACCGAGAACACCTCAATTAAGACCCGTTTGGCTTCAATAATTTCGAGTCCGAGTTCAAGCCTGGGTCGCCTACAATTATAAGGTATTTGTTCTTCTTCTTTTGTTTTATTTGTTGTTATATTTGTTGTTTAGTATTAGTATTTGTGTGTTTCAAATTTTCATTCGTTTCTTCTCAAATGACCCTTTTATTCGGTCGAAAACATTTCTTGTTCTCTCCTGTCCGATTGATTGTGTTGGTTGTGATAGCATTGTATGTTTACTTCGTTTAAGGTCGTCGAATAAGTAGATTCGATTTGGTTTGTTTCTGCCCGTCCCTGTTTCATTTCTTTCTCAAAAAAAAAAAAAACTTGCTGATTCTACTCTTCAAGACCTTTTATTTGGTCGATTCTTTCCGTGTTCAGTAGTTAAAATGAATCGTATATTCAGTTCGATTAAGGTCGTCAAGCATTTAATTCGTATTCGATTTGGTTCCTTGATTCTGCTTGAAGCATATTGAATCTGTAGATCATTCATTTGTTATCAATTGTGTATGTTTATCGTCAACTAATCAATGTGGTCGAATAGTTTCGTATGTCTTGTTTATTAGCATTGATTGAATAGCCGTTAGGAGTTAAATTGGTTGTTTGATTGATTGGTCATTATGAAATAGGAATTGAATTGGTTTGATTTGTTTGAATTAAAATAGGACTATGAATTGTACTCCTGGTAGTTTCTGCAAAGCATTAAGCTGATAGGCCTGTTGTGAATTAAGTAAAATAATAGATTAATGAGGGCTGATGACTGTGCAAAACACTGGCAGTCAAGTAGGAATCACATGGGCACACCTGAATGTTAATGTCATGACTGCCAGTGCACTGGTTGATAAAATAATGGTATAAGGCACTTATAGTGGGCTGGCAGAGCATGGGCTAGGCAAAGGGATGGGTCTGCCCAGGGGAATATACTGGGCTGGCAGGCAGAGCATGGGCAGGGGGTGTCTATTGATTATTGTATGTTAGAGTTTCTGATTCTCTTGGCTTGGGGTGTTCTTTTAACTATAAGTATAAGAGACATAGAGTAAGGGAGGGGAGACAGACAGAGATAGAGGAGACAGTACCTGGAGATTCATATATACATACACACTGAGAGTAACAAAAGAGGCATAGACAGTGAGAATTGGAGAGAACCAGAGAAATTGGAGAGAAAAGAACATTGAAATACATACAGTAAGGGCTGAGAGTGCACATACACAAGAATATAGATAGAGAAAGCTAGTAAGTATAGGCCAAGAGACTGTTTCGATTGGCCTTTGGGTACTGTTTTCGTGTGTTTTAGTTGGGAGTGGCTGAGTGTTGGTCATTTGGTTGCTTGTTGTTCCTGTGTTGGTGTTACCGATCTCCTGCTGCATTGCTACTGCTGTGATTGAGTTTGTTGCTGCCTGGGGTTGTTGTGTGGTTACTGTTGGTCCTTTAGTGTGGTTGTTTCTGCCGTTAGTCCTTAGCTCACATGCTACTGTTGTTGGTTTGCTTCACTGATTGAGTTTGTTGCTGCCTGGGATTGTTGTTGGCCACTGGTTGCTGTTATTCTTTTGGTTGTTGCTGTTGCTGTGCATATAGTGGCAGTAACTGCCACTGGTTGCTGTTGGTCTGCTGTTTGCTGTGTTTCACCGGCTTAACTGATCTCCCTTCTCTTGCTTTGACAATTTCCAGGTATTTCACTACTGCCTGAAGTTGTAGACATGAATGGAAGCAATGAAACTTAGTTAAATACATGTGTACTCATTAAGGAGAACCCGAATATGTAATAAGCTGTATGTGTTGTAAACTGTGTTAACTTCATATTTCCCTAGCCTGTTATAGTAGAAATGGTCTATTGGAAACACATTATGCAATAGATAGATGAATCAGTGAAATACATATTGTTATAGGTGTCAATTTGTTCAAGTTAAAAGTGTATAATAACTAACACCCAGTGTAGAAGTAAATAGAGGCATAATGATGGTAGTTTGATCGAAAATTATGAATTAGTAAGTACCACGCTCAATGTTCAAGTAGTTAATTGTAACAATAAGCGTGTAAATCCTGTTTTGTCTATAGTTCGTTCAAAAGGGGAATCATGATGATTAATGTATCACTCCGTTGCTATTAGATTATCAGTACACTTTAGCTCGTGTATGTCTACTATGATCTAGATCCTTTACACGAAAGCTGGTTATCAATTAGATTAGATTAAAATCGGAAACATGTTCAATATTCTTTCCTTAAATAAAACAAAAGTTTTCTGTTGACTAAATTAGCTTAGCCGATTTGAATAAAAAATCTAAGTTTAAGTAGTTTAAGAGCATAGTAAAGAGGAAATCGTCTTCTAGCGTTCAATTTTGAGTCGGGGCTCTATTGAATGGCCCAAGTAAAAGAAAGTATCGAACTAGTAGGTAATGATAAACGATTAACATTTTTCTTTGTTAGAGATAAATCAAGTAGAGAATATAGTTCATCTTAGGCTCGGCCCTAATAATAATGAGATGAGCCTCGCCAAACGCAAATATACAATCGCGGGGCCCTCTAATGAGTTGTGGTGAAAACTTAGCCTTGGAAAGACCGTTTAGTTAATTTCACGGTCTTTTCCGAAGTTAATAAAGACGGTAGACTCTTTAGGCACGACTTGAAATAAAATTACTTTCCTGAATACGGGTGTGCATTTATGTGACCCGAATCTTACTCTCGGCGAAACTGAAATACATTAGAGTCGCAGGCGTACTGGTTACGGTGCGGCTCGAAATGCGTTTTCGTAACGTCGCAATTCTTCTAAAAATAAGAGCGGAACATTGAAAGCACATAGTTAAAATATATAAAAGAATCAGATAGAAACAAAAATTGCAATTGAGCGACCGTGCCAAAACCACGGAATCCGGGAGTGCCTAACACCTTCTCCCGGGTTAACAGAATTCCAAATGTTGCACTACCATAAAGAATAGTATATCATACTTTTGCACACTATCTAGCCAAAACATCAATTATTCAAAGTAAAATATTATCTTTTCTAATATTTGTCCATCCCAGATATCAAAAGAAGTTGCTAAAAATCTCAACCTTACTGTGAGTAAGTCCTTTGGAAAATACCTAGATTTTTCAATCCTTCAAAACAGCCAAAAACCAAGAGATTACCAATTCATTATTGATAAAATTCAAAAAATATTATCTAGTTGGAAGGCTAATTTTATAAATATAGCAGGGCGTACTACTCTAGCATCATCCACTTTCAATGCTATCCTAAGCCATGCAATGCATCCCTATCAGAACTCTCAAACAAATTAACCATATCCAGCGTAACTTTATCTGGGGCATCACAAATGATCACAAAAAAATTTATTATGTAAATTGAAATATTGTGACCAAAAGAAAAGAAGAGGAAGGACAAGGCCTAACAGATGCCACCACAAAAAATATCCTAGCCCTTAGTAACCTATCATGTAGAATAATTTCTAATCCCACTACTCTTTGGGCCAAAGTTATTATTCTCAAATACACAAGAATAAAAATACCACTAACCACATCCTTTATTTGGAAATTATCATAAGAGGATGTACTATTTGCTCAAAAGGAATCACTTGGCAACCTTACAACATTTTGAACCTCAATCTTTGGTCCACCAATTGGATTCCTAATAACCTACCCCGAAAAGAAACACTCGAAGGTCCTCTAACCCAACATGACCCCCACCTAAAAATAAGAGACATTTAGAAATGGGCAATGGGACGTCTCCAATTTATCCATCCAAATTCCTACCTCTATAATGAATAATATCATATAAATCCCTATGCCTCTACACAAATACAAGGACATGCCCGTTTGGAATAAAAATCTCAGTGGTTAATACTCCAGCAAATCTTGCCTCAACTTAATTAAACCCACCACTATGCACCAACAGGAATTCATGTGGATCTGAAATGTTAAATGCCCCAATAATATACAATATTTACTATGGCAATGTCTCCAAAACAACATTCCTTGTAAGTATTACTTAACTCACATAGGGATCAACTTCAACAACGAATGCCCTGCATGCAAAATGGAAGATGAATCTATTGAATATATCTTTATCAAATGCCCGTTAGTTCACCTTCTTTGGCTAGAAATAGGTATCCCAATTGACCGTCTAAGCCAAAACCAACACTGGCTCATTGCCACCTTTAACCTAAATCCTCCAAGTAATAATCCTTATTTGCAATGACAACAACTCTTTCTCTTTATAATCTGGGGTATCTGGATAAGCCGTATCAACAACAATAGTAACAATCTCAACAGAAGACCCAATCTCAAAACCATATGCAACCATGCTATAGAACACCATTTCTATAACTACAGTCCCATCTCGCATGACACTATGACCACTATTGTAAGATGGCATACACTTCCAAAAGGTCGGTATAAACTCAACATAAATGGCGCGTGAAAAAATCCTAAAGGTGGTATGTCTTCAGAAATGACGGGGGAAAATAGATTACAGGATTCCAAAAAAAACCTATGGAGTATTCCCACTCTATGCAGAGTTACAAGCACTCTTATAAGGACTTCTACTGGGCAAAAAAATGATCTGCACCTTCTTGTAGTAGAAATGGATTCAACTGAGGTGATAAATGCAATAAAAAATGGCCATGCAACACTGTCTAACTTTATACTCTCTTGCAGATCGTTAAGCCCCCAGAGAAGGGCCTCCAACTACAACATAACTTTAGATAAGGGAAAACGGTTGCTGACAAACTAGCTAAGGAAGCAAGAATGATCAAAGATACCAAGTTCAACAAAGGAAGAATGATGTTAGCAGAACCGCCATTTTGTGTGCAAAAGCTTTTGGAAGAAAATATTAGTAATGACTACCTAAATTGCAGAAAAACTACTACTTTTTTATGTAATATGCTTAAGACGCTAGGAAATTAGAATATGGTATGTGATGTTACTACTACTGACTAGTTATCTAGGCTTTATGGTCTGTAATATGATGAATAATATTTAATTATATATAATATAAGTACCTTTAATGTTCAAAAAAGAAGGTTTATTGAGGTCTAGTATCTTTTTAGTTAAGCCTGCTTTTGGAAGAGTTGTATCATACATAGTTGTAGAAAGTTAGAAATCTGCCTTTATCACTTTATTGCCAACTTGACCATAATGAATCAAGAATATCCAATTTTTAATTTCAGAAAACCTATCAGCAACGTTTTGAGAAATGGCGCCAAAGTCAACCTATTTTCTAGGATAGTACTTAAACCCAAATGTCACTCAATGATGTATCTTCAACATGGATGTAGGTGGTTGGTGGCGCAAAGAAAAGTTAGACCTACGGTCTTGAATCACAATATTCCGTAGGTCGTTCTACGATATTGTTGTTTGGTGATGCGAGTTATTCTCAAGATCACAAAGAGGTGGAGGCATTACGAAAATAAGTTGAAGAATTGAAGGAGCTAGGAACGGAAAGAAGATCGTACAAACTTCAACAAATTGTAGAGTCTAGTGGAGAAATTTATGAGTAGACATCCATTTGATCTTATGAATGGAGAGGATGGTGGCGCTAATGAGTTTTAGTTTGTTATGGTTGGATGCTTAGACTTGATAATATTTATACTTGACTATGATTGTAATATATTTAGACTAGATTGAATGGTGCTAGAATGTTTAGCTTTTTTGGATGTTTTAGTTACAAATATTTATATTTTGTATTTTTTGTTTTTGATTAATTGAAATGACAGATTGATTGGTTTAAATGACAGATTGATTGGTTGGCATGGAATTTAACTAGTTAGTTTTTGTATATTTGAATTGACAGGTGGTGGTGCTGCTTTAAAAGAGGTAGAATCTATCAAAAAATTCCCAGTTTTTCCACTGATCTCCGACCATAGTAGTTGCAAAATGCTTCAAAATATTCTAAATTCAGGAACATCTGTGACTACTGTAGTGAAAAAATTTAATATAAAAAAATATTAAATTAGATTTGCGAATAGTCAAAAATATAAATAAATAATTTTAAATAAGATTTGCGATCATGGTATTGAAAAACTCAAATAAAATTAAATAATATTATAATTATGTATATCGTTTGCAACCGAAGTAGTGAGAAATTTAATATAAAATTAAAATTTAATTTATATTGTTTGCAACCGCGTCAGTCGGAAAATTAACCACATTTATTAGTCATTTTTCTATTTTGACTTTACGACCGCTATAGTCGCAAATAGCGGACAGATTCGGTCACAAATTATTTAAGACCAACTATTTTGCGACTACAACTTTTCGGTGTGAGCATAGTTGGAAACTAGCATTTTTCGACTACTTTCTAACTGTTTTTGCAGTAAAAAAATAGCCATTTTCCAGTAGTGTATAACTCTTAATGAAATTCATAGTCCTTATGGATGGTGTATTTAAAAGTAGTATACACTTGATGAATTCACCTATATGAGAGTGAAAGGGGCCCTCATATGAGGTTTTGGCCTGGTCTCTAGAGCTCTCATGAATTATCAGGCACGCGCGTGGCCTATTGGGCGCAAAACTGCGTTGCACAACAAAATTACCGGGGGTCAAAATGAGATTGATAAAATCTCTGACTTACAATGAGAATTATTGGTTCATAAAAATATTATATTTCACCAGTAATTCTGTGCGTTAGATTTTAATGATCTAAATTTAGTTCATAGTCCAAAAGACATCAAACCTATTACATTTGGATCATACAAATCCAACAAATATTACTCCTTTTTGTATGAATTTTTGAAAAATATGTAGGGAAACAATTTGAGTTATTTCAAAAAATTTGACAAATGTCCTTCCATGTGGCAATCTTGCACGGAGATTTTAAGACAGGTGTTATATACTTGTCATGCTCTGAGCTTCTCTTATAGTATATAAATAGGCCTTCAAAATAACCACCAATCATCAGCATCTGTTCCTTTGCCCTTTCACTCATCTTCAGCTTCCTTTTCTTTCCTCCTCAACTTTTGTAGTCCACTTTTTTCCCCTCTTTTCAATAATTAGGTTTGTAATTTAAAATTTTGTTGATTCCAGTATCCTTTAAATAAATTAGAGATGTGCCTGTTTAATCCTAGGAATATATTTCAGATTGCTGAAATAGTTTCTTAGGAGGTATTAT
Source organism: Nicotiana noctiflora (assembly GCA_032618575.1). Lineage (NCBI taxonomy): Eukaryota > Viridiplantae > Streptophyta > Magnoliopsida > Solanales > Solanaceae > Nicotiana > Nicotiana noctiflora. The sequence goes on along the minus strand of JASVEL010005123.1, from coordinate 169,618 downwards.
TTTTGTTTTTATTTTTTCGTGTCATTTCCCTACAATAATGTGACAGATATATTGGCCTTACTATGTCACTATGTAACTCAATCCCTGATTTATGACTCCTTTGCAGAGCTGCCTACTCAACTTATAGGTCTTTTAGATATGGATAGATGGAGATTGCATGTTTTTCGATGATCTATATAAAAAAATCCAACATCACCTTCGAGCCACCTTGATCCCAAGATGTTTTGTAAATTAGTAGGTTAGTTCTTTTGGAGGTTCTTTTGTATGGAATTGATACTTGGTTGATGGCATGTATCTTCTCTCCAACACATTTACCTCATCTTCATTTGTATCAAAGATAGTTTATGCTATCTTTCCGTTTGGCTCAAACGATATCGATATACTTTGTAACCTTAAAAACAACTAAAAATAAATGAGGGTAAATTAATCAAATATAATAAAACCTAGAGATGAAAAAGATAAAAATTGTTATAGTAAATCTAATAGTAGAAAATGACAGTATGAACTTGAGAATGAGTATTCGTTAGATGTAGAGATAAAGAGAGAGTAAGAAGAAAATCAGAGAGTTATATTATTCGAGAATAATCATCCTCCTCTTTTACAATGTGAAAGTACCCATTATATAGTAGGAGACCTTCCTCGAAATAATCATAAAAGTACAAAAGTACGCAACGTCTCCCTAGTGAGGACTCTAGGTTTAAGCGATGTCGCATTTGTCCCCACACCCAATCTGTATCCTTGCTTTAGTTGACGTATGCTCAATGGGCATACCCATCGGCGTAGAGACATTGAGGGTCAAATTTGACCCTATACAGTTAGTCCCTCCGCTTGTTAGAGACGTATTCAGTAGGCGTCTTCAATGGGTGGAAATGCAAACCTCGTCTTGGGAGAATTTGACCTTGCCCTGGGGCGGTAAAATGAATAAGATGAAATGTATGACATTGTCGAGTTGCTGACACGTGGCTCCCATTTTGGAATGACATCATCGCTCGCATGCGTCATTATTATACTTACTCCCGAGGCGGTTCAGAGGATGATGTGATGTTGTGGTTTCCCGCGCCCGTTTTGAATCATGCCGTTTCAATTTTTGTGCATCCTAACCCGATAATAGGGGGAAGGTTCAATCGATTTCATCTTTCAAACCTTTGGAAAACATTTTCTGACTTCCTTGCTTTCCTTTCTTTCTTGCAACCGTTATTTCGTATGATACTTCTCTACTTCTTTGAAGTCACACTTCTCGTTGTTAGTGCTTTGTTTCTTCAATAGTACAACATGGAAAAATGTCGTCAAAGCAGTAAAGGGACCAAAGATACTGCCCCTTGTAAGGTTCCACCCTCCTCTGGTGGCGAGGAGGAAGAGTCAGGAAAAACCCTTGTTCCCCTTACCGTAGACAACGTCCTCCCAAAGGAAATGCATATTCGAAAGGATTTTCAAACATATAAAGCCCAACCCTTCCTTGGGAGCATAATCATTTATTGCAATCCCATCTAGAAAATCTTCGAGCGACATAGAACATTCAGACCATATGGAAATGGCTCTGGCTGGGATGGACTATGCCAATGTGTATAGGCCTGGGTACTGCATATTTTTTGAGTACCCATTTTTAATCGTTTATAGTCTCCCGATTTACCCTCTAGCACAGGAGCTTTGCCAATTTTTCAATGTGTATCCGGCTGAGCTTACTGCTTACACCTTAAAGGTGTGCAGAATTCTGACCACATACGCAGCTAAGGCTGAGTGTGACGTCTCAGTTCATCATCTTTTATAGTTATTCAGCCCTGGTTACCTGAGGGGTACCACGCTGCAATTGAAGAGCCGTGGCATGAAGGGCTTGGTGGTTAAGTCTGACGACAAGACCAATCACCGCTTCTGGTGTATGTACTTCTACATCAGAATGGAGCACCTGGTGTCTAACCCTGAAGGGTTCCCAGAAAGATGGAACCCAGAACGTAAGTACCTTTATTTTTATAATTCATGACTGTTTTGTGACCTTGACCATTCAGCCACTGTGATTTTTTTTTGTAGTGAGGGCTTCTCCACCCTAGTTCATTGACAATATTAAATCGTGGGTGGAAAGATTGATACCTTATGCGGAGGAATTACATACCTAGGCCGCGTTTCGTCAATAGTATGGCCCATCAGGTAATTATTTAGCTTTGGTTTAGAAGTTCCCTTAGGTTTTGTTACCTGACTTACTCGTGTTGGTAGGTCGGAACACCCCTAAGAAGAAGAAAACCATTATTACCTTGCCTAAGGCGGAGACCGACTCTAATGGTAGAGACATACCCTACTGCTCATTCAGTGATGGTGCTCCAGAATTTCCTCAGTAGGAGGTTGCGCCTATGGCGGCGTCTGCAAGTGAAGCGACTCTTTCAGTGCCATCCCTGCAACCTGTGGAGGAGACTTTTGAAGGTGGGGAGCCGCCAGAGAGAAAGAGACGGTAGTTTATAACGGGCAAGGGGATAGCGACTGAAGACGAGAGGGTAAGTGAGGCCCATCAAGTGTCGAGGCCGATTTTTATAGCCGATGCTATCCGTTCTGGGAGGTCGTCTCCCCAAAGTAGAGTTGTCGCCGTTGCCAGCCTAGCTCGTGTTTTAGAGAGCGGTTCATCAACTTTTGTTGGAGAAGTGGGTAATGGTGCCGAGAGGGCAGACCCTGAGGCCGCCCGTGGAGATGCAGATGGGTTAACGAGGGGTCCAGCCCATGTGGACTTAACGACAGGTACGTGCAAATGCCGAATTATGATCCTAGGAGGGTATGACCTATTACAACATAGCAAGTAGGCTGCAATGAATATGGCCATGTTATGTGCGGCTGCTAAGCGTGAAATGCTAAATGGTGTTAGTGGCGGGGATCTGTCCCGGAGGGTCACTGGCGCGGCTTTGCAGGTAGCTTTCAGTTTTCTTTATGTGCCATAAGGATAACTTTGATGCATATTGACTTGTCTTTCCACTTTTTCTTCTCCTTTTTAAACTCTCATTTTAGAGGTGGATAGGAGGCGGCAAGCGCAAAAGAAGGTATGCACTTTCAAAAAGATGGATAAGAAGTACCAACAGTGTTGTGTCAAGCATCGGGCATTGGCGGACCTACTTAAGCAGGACCCAAAATTTTGGGTGTTCCGTGAGGTCCTTGAACAGTCGAAGGCCCAACTGAAATGGAGGGTGGTCGAGGTGGAGCAGGTTGATGAGCAGGTAATGACTGCTCTAGCTCGGAACATTAAGCTGGAGACTCTTCTTCAGTCAAATGAAGAGAAATTGGAGGTTAGCCGTGGTGTAGCGGCAGATGCTACTGATTTGCAGACCAAGGTCGCTGCCTTGACCACCGATCTCGATACTAGGGCAGCTGATATTGCAGGTCTTAAGTGGACTGATGCGCCAAGGTCTGATAAGGATGTGCATCGTGAGAAACATGAGATGTGTGTATATACCGATGCCAGATTAGTCGAACTCGAGAAGTTCTTGGATGTGAGTCGAGCTACTGAGGTGGAGGTTCAGGAGCAACGATGCATAGCCCAGGAAACTTGTGGGTATAGTTCTAACTCCCTAGACCGGGCGGGCTATAACTCCGAAGATGTCAACCGTCTAGGATCCGACTTTTGGATCTCTACAACTTATCAACCCAGGGGCGACTATGGACAAGATGGCGGTCAGGTGGGGGAAGATGAGCAGAATGGCGGTCACGTAGGGGGTGACGGGCGAAATGATGAAGCTTCCTAAGACTTTTATATATTTTTGTTTTGTTGTATTTGGGAATGTAAATGTGACCTTTTGTACATACAATTTTTTGGATGACAATGAAAGTCATACTTTTATTGTCATTCTTTTCCCTTTGTATCTTTTATTTTGGGTACCTCATCTCCATAGAGCGGGTGCTCGCTTAGTTGCAGGATTTTCAGTGTGTTTCTCGAATGTTGTTTGTGTTATCCGCCGATAGTATATGGCTTCAATGCTAAATAGTGGTGGATTTAGCTAATAATGGCATCACTTCAATTGTTATTTAAGTGCCCTTAGCCATGAATGTAACTTCGACTGTCGTCGAATTACTTATTTGTCATAGTCGAATTGGGTCGGCTTATTAACGATGATGGCCTTAGCCATAATACTGTCGATGGCCTTAGCCATGTATGTAACTTTGACTATCGTCGAATTACTCATTTGTCGTAGTCGAGCTGGGTCGACTTATTGACGATGATGGCCTTAGCCATAATATTGTCAATGCCCTTAGCCATGTACGTAACTTCGACTGTCGTCGAATTACTCGTTTGTCATAGTCAAGCTGGGTCGACTTATTAATGATGATGACCTTAGCCATAATATTGTCGATGGCCTTAGCCGTTTACACATTGGAGACAGCCTTAGCCGTTTGCACGTTGGAGACGGCCTTAGCCATTTACACATTGGAGATGGCCTAGATGGCCTTAGCCGTTTATACATTGGAGATGGCCTTAGCCATTTACACGTTGGAGACGGCCTTAGCCGTTTATACGTTGGAGATGGCCTTAGCCGTTTACATGTTGGAGATGGCCTTAGCCGTTTACATGTTGGAGATGGCCTTAACCGTTTACACGTTAGAGACGGCCTTAGCAGTTTACACGTTGGAGATGGCCTTAGCCGTTTACATGTTGGAGGTGGACTTAGCTGTTTACACATTCGAGATGGCCTTAGCCATTTACACATTGGAGATAGCCTTAGCCGTTTACACATTGGAGATGACCTTAGTCGTTTATAAGTTGGAGATCATGCTAGTCTAGTCCCTTTGTTATGTCAGTCAGGAGAATGTATGGAGTGGTTGATATGATAAATCTGTTTCGCAAATATCTCCAGGTGTCCCCTCTGCCGTCTCGTTAAAAACCTCCCCGACAAAACCTAATTGGGACAAATCTCGGGTAAGGGAAAAAGAGTTTGACTCGGGAGACACCTTTTAGAAATGGAAATACTTGAGGTGGGCGACGTTCCAATTGTTTTGGAGAGTTTTCCCTTCCATTGTTTCTAATTGGAATGCTCTTTTACTTGCTGATGTTGTGATTTTGTAGGGTCCATCCCAGTTGGTGCCCAGTTTTCCTTCGCTTGGGTCTTTTGATGCCAATGCTTTATTTTTGAGGACGTAGTCTCCCACTTTGAGTGGTATTACTTTGCCTCTCTTGTCGTATTATCTTTCGACTTGTTGTTTCTAAGCCACCATTCTTATGTGGGCCATATCTCTTCTTTCCCCGGCCTCATCGAGGTCTTGAAGTCTGTTTATGTCTTTCTATGCTCCACTAGTATGTGAACACCTCAAGCTTGGTTCACCGACTTTGACTGGTATGACCGCATCAGTTCCGTAGACCAGTGAGTATGGTGTTTCTCCTGTGTAGGATTTGGGTGTAGTCGGGTGTGCGCGTAATACTTTTGGTAGTAGCTCGGGCCATAGCCCTTTGGCTTCCTCGAGTTTCTGTTTCAGTATGTTTAGTATTATTTTGTTGGAAGACTTTGCTTGGCCGCTGGCGGTGGGGTGATATGGCATGGAGAGTATTCGCTTAATGTTCCATTTGTCAAAGAATTCTGTCGCCTTCTGGCTAACGAACTATCGTCCGTTGTCATAGCTGATTTCCTTGGGGATGCCGAAATGGCAGATGATATTCTTCCATATGAAGGTGATGACTTCCTGTTTGCGTATTTGGGCGTACGCACTTGCTTCCACCCACTTGGAGAAGTATCTAGTTAAAACTAATAGAAATCGTACCTTTCCTTGTCTTGCTGGTAGGGGACCGACTATGTCCATTCCCCATTTGATGAAAGGCCATGGGGAAGTGACTGAGTGGAGGGGATCTCCTGGTTAGTGTATCATGGGGGCATACTTTTGGCATTGTTTACATTAGCGAACGTATTCTGCTGCCTCTTTCTTCATGGTGGGCCAATAATAACTGGCTCGTATTATGCAGCGTACGAGGGCACGATTGCCTGTATGGGCACCACGGTGACCATGGTGTACCTCTTCGAGTACCGGACTCGTTTGGTGCGACCCTAGGCACTTGGCTAGGGGACCACCAAACGTCCTTTTGTAAAGCTTGTGGTTTATCAGGCAATACTTGGCGTCCTATATGCGGAGCTTCTTTGCTTCTTTTTTGTCGAGTGGGAGTGTCCCATCCTGCAAATAGGATACAAATTGGTTGCACCAGTCCCAATAAATAGAGTACCTTAGTGTGATCAATGGCTGAATGGAGGAGGGTGGCCACGCTTCCTTTGTTGAAGTTTTTAGTAGCTGTAGCCAATTTTGCCAAACCTTCTGCTTCAACATTTCGTGCCCTCGGAATTTGTTTGAAGTGGCACTCGTCAAACTCAGTCATCAATCTATGGATCTCTGACTGATATTTTTGCAATCTCTGCTCCTTGAGTTGGTAAGTCCCAGTGACCTGGTTTACTATGAGTTGGGAATCGCAGTGGAGAGCGAGTCGCAGAGCCCCATTCTTTGATGGCTAGGTTTATAACTGCAATAACAGCCTCGTACTCAGCCTCGTTGTTAGTCATTTTGGGGCATCATACGGACTGATGAATTATTTCGCCTGTGGGGACCTCGAGAATGTTTCCCAGTCCCGATCTCGAGGAATTAGCGGCGCCGTCAGTGTAAGAGTCCATAGGTCGGTGTTGGAGGGGGCATGATGTGCCTCCAATTCTGCTTTTGGCAGTATTTCTGTGCTGAAATCAGCTATAAAGTCGGCAAGTACTTGTGACTTAATGGCGGTTCTCAGGAGATACGAGATATCATGCTCGCTGAGCTATATGGGCCATCTGGTGAGCCTACCTGATAACTCAGGCTTATGTAGGATGCTTCTCAAGGGGAAAGGTGTCACTACTTTTATGGGGTGGCACGAAAATAGGGTCGGAGCTTCCGTGAAGCTACGACCAATGCCAGAGCTAACTTATCAAGGTGTGGATACCGTGTTTCGACGTCTATTAAGGTTTTGCTAATATAGTAAATAGGAGATTGTGTACCTTCGCTTTTGTGGACCAAGACTATGCTGACGGCAACCTCGGATATGACCACATACACCAGCATGGGCTATCTCGAAGGATTCTTTCAGATGGTCGATGTGGTCTTCTTTCTTTGTCGATTTCACCAGCATATCATCGATATAGACTTCTATGGTCTTACCGAGCTATTCTTTGAACATCTTGGTGACGAGTCTTTGGTACGTAGCCCTGCATTTTTTTAGCTCGAAGGGCATTACCTTGTAGCAATATGTCCATTGGTGGGTGATAAAAGTTGTATTCTCCTGGTCCTCCTCGACCATTATGATTTGATTGTAGCGGTGTAGGCATCTGAGAAGCTCAACAGTTCATGTCCTACGGTGGCGTCGATTAATTAGTCAATGTGGGGTTGTGGGAATGAATCTTTTAAGCGTGCCTTGTTCAGATCAGTGAAATCCACACACATTCTCCACTTCCCATTTTTCTTTTGGACCATGACGACATTGGCGATCCACTGGTGTACTTCGATTCTTTGATGGAATCGTTGGCCAATAATTTGTCTACTTTCTCACTGACCGCTTTATTGATAGCACCGTTGAAATTTCTTCTAATCTGTCTTACGGGAGGATGTAATGGATCGACATTCAGCTTGTGGGTAGCGATGTCTCGCGGAATTTTCGACATATCTGAATGGGAAAAATCAAATAAATCTGCATGGTTAGTTAGGAATTCACGATACTTACTTGGGTCGGTGAGGTCGTGCCCAATGTAGGATTTCTTTGTGAGGTCGGTATCATCCAATTGGACGAGGTCGAGATCTTTGACCCTTTCCTTACAGGCCTCTACGACGTCGGGGTCTCTTATAGGCTCCATTTTCGGGTTGACCTTAGTCCCCGACACAGCTGATTGTTATGCCTCGTCACTTGCCCATTTTAGTTGTTTGGTGTGGGTACAATCTTGAGCTACTTTGTAGCATTTTTGTGCGGAGCGCGACTCGCCTCAAATGTTGAATACCCCCTACGGGGTGGGGAATTTGATCACTTGGTAAAAACTCGAAGGGACCGCTCATATGGCATGTATCCATGGGCGTTCTATGATGACGTTGTAGGCCGTTTCCTTGTTCATCATACGGAAAGTTGTTTCCAACGTGACTTCTCCTGCTAAAACGGGCAGCATATTTCTCCAGATGTCCGTTCCACTGCATTATTAAAACTATTTAGTGTTATGCAATACGGTATTATCTTACCCTCGAGTCCCATTTGTACGAGGACCCTCGGGTGGATAATACAGGCGCCACTTTCATCGTCAATCATAATAACATCCATATTGGCGATACATAAAGTGATAACTAAAATGTCGTAATGAGGGAAAGACAAACCGTCGGCATCAAACTTATCGAAGGAGATACTATCTTCGAAGTCGACATACCGTTCATGGGAAATGGTCCTCTTTAGTTTGTGCATGGTGGCAAACTTGACGTGATTGATTGCTGAGTCGTCACCGCCTCCGACGATCATGTTTATCGTGCGTGCTCGGGAGGGTGGCTTCGCTGGCCCGTGGGGTTATTCCCGTCCACGTGCAAAGCTTATTTTCCCTTTGTCACTGGGTAATTCCCTCAGGTATCCGTGGTTCAGCATCCTGACCACCTCTTGTTGTAGACCTATGCAACCTTCGGTTTTGTATCCCCATTCTTGATGGAACTTGCATAGGACATTTGATTTCCTTGTAGCAGGGTCTGATTTCATCTTCTATGGCCACTGCACTTTGGTGCCCACCTTCTCTAGTGCGTACACTATTTCTGAAGGAGACACACAAAAGTTATGGGCAGATAATAAGGGAGGTATACCTCTTTCGTTTCGAAGTGGGGCGACGTATTGCTGTAAAGCGTCCGTATGAGTTGGTGGTGGATGGGAGGATCTGGTATATGGCTAGTGTCGGTCTTTGTTGGAGCATGGGAGTTTTTCTCACCATCCTTCATTGCGTCGATCCTTCTTTGTTTCTGAGTGTATCGTTGTTAGCCGTTGGGTCGGCCCATTAAGATCATCCTCGTCCGCTCGTACCTCAGCGCAATAGGCGTTGTGGATTTCCTCCCATGTGGTAGGAGGATATTTCATGAGGGAGCTTAGAAGCTTCTTGGTTGCCCTCGAACCGTCCCTGTTTAGCCCGTTCTAGAAAGAGACAACTGCCATACCTTTCGATACGTTTGGCAGATTCATCCTTACCCTGTTAAACTTGGCTAGGTAGTCCTTGAGTCCTTCCTCTGCGGTTTGCCTGACGGCGAAGATGTCGTTGACCCTTGCTTCTGCTTGCTTTGCACATGCATGGGCGGTGAGGAACTTATCCGCCATTTCCTCGAACATTGAAATCGCTTTAGCTGGTAGCTGAGAGTACCACATTAGGGCCCCTCCTGTCAACATCTTACCACACTTCTTCAGCAGCATCGATGGTACCTGTTCTTTTGATAGGTCATTACCCTTCACAGTAGTGACATAACGGATCAAATGATCCTCGGGATCTGTGGTTCCGTGATATACCCTCAAGTAGGGTGGCATCTTGAAGGTTTTTGGGATAGAGTGAGGGGCAGCTTCTTTGGTGTATGGTTGTTCAATAAACCTTCCTACGTTGTATTTTGGTAGCAACTTGGGAGCTACTCGCCTCAAATGTTGAATACCCCCCACGGGGTTGGGAATTTGATCACTTGGTAAAAACTCGAAGGGACCGCTCACATGGCATGTATCCATGGGCGTCCTATGATGACGTTGTAGGCCGTTTCCTTGTTCATCATATGGAAAGTTGTTTCCAACGTGACTTCTCCTGCTAAAACGGGCAGCATATTTCTCCAGATATCCGTTCCACTACATTTTTAAAACTAGTTAGTGTTATGCAATACGGTATTATCTTACCCTCGAGTCCCATTTGTACGAGGAACCTAGGGTGGATAATACATGCGCCACTTTCATCGTCAATCATAATTCTTTTAACATCCGTATTGGCGATACATAAAGTGATAACTAAAACGCCGTAATGAGGGAAAGACAAACCGTCGGCATCAGACTTATTGAAGGAGATACTATCTTCAAAGTCATCATACCGTTCAAGGGAGATGGTCCTCTTTAGTTTGTGCATGGTGGCAAACTTGACGTGATTGATTGCTGAGTCGTCACCGCCTCCGACGATCATGTTTATCGTGCGTGCTCGGGAGGGTGGCTTCGCTGGCCCGTGGGGTTATTCCCGTCCACGTGCAAAGCTTATTTTCCCTTTGTCACTGGGTAATTCCCTCAGGTATCCGTGGTTCAGCATCCTGACCACCTCTTGCTGTAGGCTTATGCAACCTTTGGTTTTGTGTCCCCATTCCTGATGGAACTCATATAGGACATTTGATTTCCTTGTATCAGGGTCTGATTTCATCTTCTGTGGCCACTGCACTTTGATGCCCACCTTCTCTAGTGCGTACACTATTTCTGAAGGAGACACACAAAAGTTATAGGCAGATAATAAGGGAGGTGTACCTCTTTCGTTTCGAAGTGGGGCGACGTATTGCTGTAGAGCGTCCGTATGACTTGGTGGTGGATGGGAGGATCTGGTATATGGCTAGTGTCGGTCTTTGTTGGAGCATGGGAGTTGTTCTCACCGTCTTTCATTGCGTTGATCCTTCTTTGTTTCTGAGTGTATCGTTGTTAGCCGTTGGGTCGGCCCATTAAGATCATCCTCGTCCGCTCTCACCTCAGCGCAATAGGCGTTGTGGATTTCCTCCCATGTGGTAGGAGGATATTTCATGAGGCGGCTTAGAAGCTCTTGGTTGCCCTCGAACCGTCCCTGTTTAGCCCATTCTTGAAAGCGACAACTGCCATACCTTTCGATACATTTGGCAGACTCATCCTTACCCTGTTAAACTTGGCTAGGTAGTCCCTGAGTCCTTCCTCTGCGGTTTGCCTGACGGCGAAGATGTCGTTGACCCTTGCTTCTGCTTTCTTTGCACCTGCATGGGCGGTGAGGAACTTATCCGCCATTTCCTCGAACATTGAAATCGCTTTAGCTGGTAGCTGAGAGTACCATATTAGGGCCCCTCCTATCAACATCTTACCACACTTCTTCAGCAGCACCGATGGTACCTGTTCTTTTGATAGGTCGTTACCCTTCACAGTAGTGACATAACGGATGAAATGATCCTCGGGATCTATGGTTACCCTCAAGTAGGGTGGCATCTTGAAGGTTTTTGGGATAGAGTGAGGGGCAGCTTCTTTGGTGTATGGTTGTTCAATAAATCTTCCTACGTCGTGTTTTGGTAGCAAGTTGGGAGCACCGAGGATCTTGTCTACCATCTCCCGATGCTCTTTCATTTGGTCACAAAACGCCTTATTTTCATTCTCTATTTCCTCCATCTTCTTTAGGATGGCTGTTAGCGTGCCATCATTGGCCTGTGCTTCGATGGGCTTGTTATTTGCTCGTACAACCTCAGGTTCACCCATAGCAGCACTGATGCCTACCGTTGGCATACACATGACGTTGCTTTGCTGTGACTTCTCAAACAAGACACTTAGAGTACTTGTTAGTCATTCTTCCACTAGCTTCTTGACCACCGAGGGTGCTTCCTTAGCCGCAGATGTGGAAACTCTTTTTTCATGCAAGATCGTCCGATCTTCAGATGGGGAAGGTGAGATCTCTGCACCTGATGTGGTGCTATGGGTTGCATTCAAGATACCCTCGTCACTGGCCTTATTGAGAGGACCAAGGAGATTGGCTGCAATGCCCACTATTGCTTTCGATCTTGTGTTATTTTCGGCCATCTTTTTGTGTGGTATATAGAATGGTAGTTAGTTGTTCTCTAGGTAGATACTATGATTTTGATTCTCGAAATCCCCAAAGACGGCGCCAAATTATTTGGCTCAAACGTTATCAATATACTTTGTAAGCTTAAAAAAAATCAAAAATAAATGAGGGTAAATCGTAATCGAATATAATAAAACCTAGAGATGGAAAAGATGAAATTGTTATAGTAGATCTGATAGTGGAAAATAATAGTATGAACTCGAGAATAAGTATTCGTTAGATGTGGAGATAGAGAGAGAGTAGGAGAAAATCAGAAAGTTGTATTATTCGAGAATAACCACTCTCCTTTTTTACAATGTGAAAGTCCTTTTTATATAGTAGGAGAACTTCCTTGAAATAATCATAAAAGTACAAAAGTAAGCAACGTCTCCCTAGTGAGGACATTGAGTTTTCCTTGCTTTAGTTGACGTATGCTCAATGGGCGTACCCATCGGCGCACAGACATTGAGGGTTAAATTTGACCCTATACACTTTCAAAAGTTAGTAGGGAGGTAGTTAGGGTGTTTTTGTTACTACCTCAACTCCAATATATCCTTTTTGAACATGGATAAAATGCAAAGTTTGAAAAATAAAAAAGAAAATTCATAAGCACGATTAGGTCTTGCTACTTGTGTTTTACTTCTACTATATTTTGGTCTACAGTCATGTGTAACTACTTTGTTAAGTTAGATAGATTGCCATAATCTCACATTAATTACACCAATACGAGTTTTATGGTCAAATTATGTAATTTGATAATCTAATTACTTGGCACTATTCAATTAACCATTTTAATACATTTTTTTTGAAAAAAACAAAGGTAAAACATTATATGGCCTGACTATCAAAAGTCAAAGCAGCTTCAATGCTTAATAGAGATTTTATCATAAACTTCTTAACAATTTGAGTTCTACTTTTGCCAATTAAGTTAAAATTAAAATAAATGAGAAGGATTTCACTCTTTGGGAGGTTGCTTGCCTTTTACAAAAGAAGCGCGAAAGGAATTGGATCCACAGACAGAAGTGGAAAACGCAAATAACTGTCCTCTAGTTTAGTCTATGCCTTCACTTACGCTAAGATTTAGTTTTTCTGGTTTCCCACCTTCACGTTGCTGCTCCACTCCCACCCCCAAACTATCTTCTTTCACCTCTTTTCAGGTAACCCGTCCTTCTCTCTCTAGAAGTGATTGTTTTTATTTGTTAGTAAGTTTTTTTTCTGGGGAAGATTTTTATGTATATTCGCTCATTCATCTTTATATCTGAAATTTGATGTGCTGCGATTTTTGTAATGAATCAGTTCTGATATATATTAGCTTTTCTCTGTTGAGATTGGGGTGATCAAAATGAACTTGGGCTGATTTGGCATTTTTAGATCTTTCTACTTGTAGATTGTAAGGATTTTCTGTTTCTCTGGTGCTTTTATTAGGCAAATTCAACTACTTTTCTTTAATTGCTGAAATCGCTGGAATTATAAGTGAATTCATTTATTTTAAGTTCAGAATATAGTTAAAGAAAAATGTCTTTAAACTGTAGTGATAGTTCTAGAAAATAATCCTAGCCCCTTTACCAAATTCAAGTTTGTTCCAGCAGATTTCATCTTAATTTTGATTTGTATCTTGATTTGTAATGAGCGGAAAGTTAAATAACTTTTTTTTTATGCCTTGACACCTAAGCTTGCTATTGTGATTTGGGTTAGCTTAAAATTTGATCAGCTTTTGTTCAGTCCAGTCGATGAAGCTGACCTGCCATTCAGCTGTGAATTTTACTCCAAAACAGCCTGATGTATTGGCTGAATCTCTTAACTGCAAGTGTCACAAACCCAAGTTATCCAAACTGCTCAACATATTTGTACGGTCAAGTAGAAGTTGTGTTTCTTAGTCATTCCTTTATCAAATTTAAAGCTAATCAGGTTTTGCATTTTCCAAATTAAAATGCTCTTGTCAAGCTTTATATGTTAAAGTGGATGATATGATACATAAACAACTTCCGGCATTTTAAGCGGTCAAGATTGTTATATGAAATGAATATGATTTATCCAAAAAATATTTGTCAAAATTGATATTTCAAAGTGTTTAACATTAGTGGAATGTTTATTCATGATTCGTTCTATTCTATGTCCAAAGATTTAGCTGCACTTTATATTTGTTCAAACTTAACTCTGGCAAGAGATCTTCTAGATGTTGCTTGGTTTGAGGCCCTTCAAGTTGCTTTCTCTTAATTTCCCATTTAATTCATGCTTCTAGCTTAACAGACCATTATATGCCAGACAGATTAAAAAGAAAGGAAAATTGCATGTTTAGATGACTTAGTAACTGATGGTTGAAAGCTGAGCCAGTGTGCTCCACATGAATGCTTCGATACTTCTCTTTCTCCTATTAACTTGTTAATTGCCTTCTTTGCATGTGGAGTGTAACTTGATGCAAAACATGCTCAAATTTCGTTTACTAAGGGCAATTACTTGCTCCAGGCACCTTTAGTCTCTAGTGTTTTTTGGTTTTGAGATAAGTGATGTATTTAAGTGGGACTGGCCTAATTAGTCCAGCGTGTGGTTTCATGGAGTCATGGTAATATTTTTTTCATATGGATAGCTAAAATCTCCTCATCACTGTCCCATCCCCGTCCTTAAAATATGATCTGGCTGTGATTTGATCCTACCTACTCCTAGCTAACCAAAAGCTCCAATGGGTTTTTTGAAAATCATTAATTCATATGACATGATGTGACGAGGAGACAGAATTCATTGGGCTACATTAAGAAAGAGTTAGCTGCTGTTTCTTCTGACCTGCTATAGGCATATTTCTTGTTGACAAGAGCTTTCTCTTGCTTACTTACAACGATAGTTGAAAGATGATAGAAATTAGGCCTTCAAGGAAACTTGTGTCTTCTAGCCTAGAAAATAGAATATAATAATGCTTCCTTTTTGTTTCTCGTAGTTTTGTGTATGGATATGCATTCTAGAGGATAGGCAACTTCCATAATACTTCTTACTGAAAAGTTTACTCACTTTTCTTCTCCTGATTCTTTCTCTTGTATCAGACTGAAGTTAATTTTAGATCAATCATGAATCGGCTAACCAGTGCTGCACGTCTCATGATAGTCTCAGATCTTGACCATACCATGGTGGGTTGTTGTAGTTCCCCTTTCTTCCTTAATGCTGCTGTAACTTATATGAGGCTTTCTTTACAGGTCGATCATCATGATCCTGAGAACCTTTCTCTGCTTAGGTTTAATGCTTTATGGGAGGCCAATTACCGTGAAAACTCCTTGTTAGTGTTCTCAACTGGGAGATCACCTACCCTTTACAAGGAGTTGAGAAAAGACAAGCCCATGCTAACCCCAGATATTACCATTATGTCTGTGGGGACTGAAATAACTTATGGTAACTCTATGGAGCCAGATGATGGTTGGGAAGCATTTTTAAATAATAAGTGGGACCGGAAAATAGTGACAGAGGAGACAAGCAAATATCCTGAGCTCACCCTTCAGGTACAGCTTATGTTTGCGTCGTTTTATATATTGCTTCATGAAGTTTAAATTTTGATACCAGTATTTGCAAACCATTTTTGGTGTAAAACCAGTTTGTATGGTGGATATAGTTTTGTAATTGATGTCTCATATATCAACTTCTTTTCACCCTTCAGTCAGAAACAGAGCAGCGACCATACAAGGTCAGTTTCTATGTTCAGAAAGACAAGGCTCAAGATATAATGAGAACTCTTTCCAAGCGCTTGGAAGAACGTGGGGTATGATGCCACTTTACACTTATAATTTATGGCACAATATGATGTCCCTTAAAAGTAAAATCTGAGCATGTACCTGTTGTCGTGCTGGAGTGTGCAGAATTTTTTATAATGTTTCATATCTTTTTCTTCCGCTTTTAATATTTCTTTATTTTCCATCAGTTGGATGTCAAAATAATTTATAGCGGAGGGATGGCTTTGGACATTTTGCCACAAGGTGCTGGCAAAGGACAAGCACTTGCATATTTGCTTAAGAAATTAAAGAGTGAGGGCAAGTTACCAAACAACACGCTTGCCTGTGGTGACTCTGGAAATGATGCTGAGCTTTTCAGTATCCCAGATGTTTATGGTGTGATGGTCAGTAGTTTAGCTACTTCTCCAATTTATAATTTATGGTCTTATGATTTATTGCTTATATTTTGAGTTCAGAAAAATCTAGACTCACTTTGCAGGTAGCAAACGCACAGGAGGAGTTATTACAATGGCGTGCTGAAAATGCAAAAGATAATCCAAAAGTAATTCATGCAACAGAGAGATGTGCCGCGGGTATAATACAAGCAATTGGGCATTTCAACCTGGGACCAAATACCTCTCCTAGAGATGTTACAGATATGTCAGACTGCAAGATGGAGAATTTTGTTCCTGTTTATGAAGTCGTCAAATTTTACTTGTTTTTCGAGAAATGGAGGCGTGGAGAAATTGAGAATTCTGACCTTCACTTGTCAAACCTGAAAGCAGTTTGTGTATGTTAAGTACCCTATACCTATTTTGGTGTTGTTGTCTTTTGTCGAATGATTGTGGTAATTCTCTCTTTGAGAATTATATATGGATGCGAGCTTCTTTTCTTTTCAATTTTTTCTTTTTTCTTGTCTTTCTGGCTTGCTTTCCAAGTATAGATTCTACCTAAATCTTAATTCAACACTGCTAACAGCCTCTCCTGCTGCCATATAGAGAAAAAATACTGTTAATTTTCCTTTGCTTATATGACTATAAAGTGACAAAACTGACTCTTCATTTCCTTTCTCTCTTTTTCCTTAATTTTCTTCTTGTTATTCGATTGAGTCAGTTGGGAAGGAGTAGAGGCTGTGGGTGGGTTGAACCTGAGTTTTGGTTATTCCCTAATGCCTTTACTTTTACGACAATCTGAATTTGCTAACTCTTTTGTTGGTGCAGAGACCATCTGGTACTTTTGTGCACCCATCTGGAGTTGAGAAATCTCTTGAGGACTGCATAAATACATTGAGAACGTGTCACGGTGACAAACAGGGTAAACAATTTCGTATTTGGGTTGATCAAGTCCTACCTACACAGGTTGGTTCAGACTCATGGTTAGTGAGTTTCAAGAAATGGGAGCTTTGTGGTAAGTGTCTTTTGCCTCATTAGATGGTCTTTTATTTTTCTTTCTTCATTTCTCGAGTCTCATTTGACTTGATTTTATACAGTCCAGCTGAAGCTTTCCCCTACACGGCTTTGGCTGCAATTGTCTGTGACCGCCTTTTTACCCCTTCCTTTATGTGCTCATATCATGTGTGGCTCAAGCACTGTTTCATTAGACCTGCCTCTCTTTCCATGAGTGATGTTTGATTATTGTGATTCTGTAAAGGAGGTGTATTATTTATCCAATGTCCAAAGATGCGCTACAATTGGAGTTGCGCTTTCAGCAGCAGAGACTAGCCGTGTTTTGGAACTATTTGATACCTCAAGCTAATTATATCGAACCATTAAAAAAATGGCTCTTTCTACCAAACTCTTCCCGGGCTCCCGTATTCTCACACTAAAATCTGCACAGATAGACAGCCTAGCAACCACCACTATAGTCTACTATATGTACACTGATTCTGTGCCTTGTCCAAAAAGACGTTTTGAGCACATACCATAGTCTGTATCATGCACCTTTATAGCATCCGTGCCAAATAAGCCTCAGAATGAACATTTAATTTTGCAGCAAATAGAGGGGGAATAGTATGATGACTGAGGTGTCTAACCTTTTCCATATTTGAGCAACTTTGCAGTGGAAGCGTTTTGATATTAGTATTTGAGCCTCCATTTTTCAGATTATGCGCACACCATGTGAACTAGTGCTCCTAGGGGTGTGCGTCCGGGCAGTTCAGATTGAATATTAGAATTTCGGTTTGGATTTTCGATTTTCGGATTGAAGAAATAACAATCCAAATCCAATCCAAATAAGTTCGGATTGGATTAGATTTTTTAAGTTCGGTTTCGGATTAATTGGTTTGGATATTACGGATTTTCAGTTTTGAGCGTATAAGTTGAGATGTTTCTACTTTTTACCAAAATGAATATCCAAATAAAATAGTCATGTTAAATTACCTAAAAAGTTTCTCATTGTTGCCGCAATCATCCAAATGAAGTATTCAAGTAATGAAATTATTATCCAAAAAATACAACTAAGACATTAATACGGCCGATAAGAAGTAGCAATAATAAAATCACGTCTAAATAGAAAGTATTGTGACAGTAACTTAGTAATTAATATTGAATATATGAGATAATATGTAGTGGGTAGGTTATTGAACTTATTATCATTGCCATATGGATAATGGACTAAATATAATACGTAATCCAATGTCCAAAAATGCGCTACCAAATCCAATGTCCAACCCGAGATCCAAAATACAATACGTAATCCGAAAGTCCAAACCAAAAATCCAAAAGATTCAGATTTTGGTTTGAATTTCGGATTTGCCCAAACTATGCCCTCCCCTAAGTGCTCCTTAGCTTTTGACACTTGAAATTTTGTTAAGATGCTCTAGGAAGATACTCTGAAATTTTGGACAAGAGGGGTTGCTCTGATGGTAAGCAACCCCCACTTCCAACCGAGAGGTTGTGAGTTCGAGTCTCCCCAAGAGCAAGGTGGGTAGTTCTTGGAGGGAAGGATGCCGGGGGTCTATTTGGAAACAGCCTCTCTACCTTAGGGTAGGGGTAAGGTCTGCGTACACACTACCCTCCCCAGACCCCACTAAGTGGGATTATACTGGGTTGTTGTTGTTGTTGTTGTTGCTCTAGGAAGATACTTTCACCCACCAGGAGGTCAAACCAGAAAAAAAAGTTATATAAATCAACCCTGTTATCCTATTTGATTCCACCGTAGGTTGAGTGCATGTAATGATGTTGGTTCGGAATTCATGTTATTAAGCAGGAGTACTTTGATCAAGTATGTAATGGCTTATGTTTGATCGACCTAGTTGCCAAGCTTCTCTAGATGTTGGTACTTGCGCTCACCTGCCACACTCTTTTAGGCATTCAGCTGTATTCATATTTGATCAAGTGATTATATAAATGAGTAGGCGAGCTCAAGTAATTATGAAAATGACTTATTTTCTGCACGGATGTTAATACTTATGTGATCCGCCTTTTCTTTCTGTTCGGCTCTTATTATTTCTAATATTGTTTTTCTTACAATATGCTGTTTCTTGCAGGCAAAGAGCGACAATGTTGCATAACTACTGTCTTGTTAAGTTCAAAGGTGATGTTTGTTAAAGGATCATTTCACTTATATCTTACAAGCCAAACCTGTTATAATTTGCTTTTGCTTCCAGAATGTGACGGTCGCGGATGGGCTCACTTGGACACACGTGCATCAGACTTGGCTGCAGGGAGCAGCAGCAAGTGACTGTGCGACCTGGTTCTTTTAAAATTTTCATCAGATTACCAGCCCGACTGAATAAGCACAAAATCATATTTTAGCTATAAGCATTGATGGCCCCCCTCCCAAATACCTCTGTTTGCGGCCCTCTCTGTTTCCTACCCTGTTTGTTGTCATTCTTCTTTGATGATGAATGTATTACCATAATACCATCTAAATCCGTGAAGATGGCTAATCAGTTAGGTAATAATTAGTGTTATCCTTTTTGACAATTGTAGCTGCCAAGGAACTAAGAGATTGTCACAATTAATAAGCGCCTCTGTACATCGTGATATTTCAATTTGGATTGCAACATGAATATAAGTTCTTACTTGAAAAGAAAGTCTTTCTTTAAGCTTGCATTGGTGTATTTGTTTTCACATAGCTATCAGGGAGTAGGAGAGACCTAATAGGTTGTGTGAGCTGTCAGGATTTGAATTCAAACAACTTGCATCAGTGCACTAACATCTGTTAAACATGCAGAGGTAAACTTAGGATTTTCTACAGGGGCAGGACAACGATAGACTGCAAATTGTTGATGAAATTTAGTACTCCCTCTGTTTTATTTTGTGTCTTAATTTGACTAGGCACAAAGTTTAAGATAGTAAGGAAGACTTTTGAATCTCGTGGTCTTAAATTAAAGATGTGTATAACGTACCAACGATGCTCTTTGAATCTTGTGGTCTTAAACATGCCGTGTCATTCTTATAAGGAAGTGTCATTAGGGATAAAATGAGTTTGTTAAAATTAAAGGGTTACCAAATGTAGAAAGTATACTTTTTGGAGCATACTGAAAAGGAAAGTAAGATATATAAATTGAAATAGAGAAAGTAATATACATTTTACCATATAAGTAAGATAACAACGTCAAATTAAAAGTCCATGTTTGTAACTATGCTCTTTGTTAAATCGTGTTAAACCAAATGGCAGCTCAAAATTAGTTGGTGCCAATTTCAGCTTAAGTCTTGGGTTAAAATTAGCTCACAAGAGTTTCTTTGATTAATTATTATGCATTTGAGGGCAGTTAAGTCAGCTAGTTACAGTTGATGAAGCACATGTTAATTGCATAAAACGAAAAGAGTCCGATTTTACAATGGAGTATTTAGTCAACACCAGTTGTATTGCATGAGAAATGGGATATAAATAGTATATGTTATAGTTCATTCCGAAAGTTTCACAGAACCTCTCTACTTCCTACCAACGCGCAAGAGGCTTCTCAAACTTAGTTGAATCTTTGAGGTCTTTCGAGATCTCTTAATTTAGTTGCTTCATATCGAACTCATCTGAGATTATGAATTATCTATCAGTTGGTAGCGAAGACGATTGCCTTCACAATATGGTGGAAAATGCCTTAAGTGATTCGATGAGATGAGGAGCCTGCCAAGGATATACTAAAGCACAGGAGCTTGTGCAACAACTTTCAGAGTGGTGACTGAATTGAAGAATTACAGCTAGGAATTGAAAAAGAAAGTAAAGTGGAGGAGCAACATCATGTATGCAGATTCGGGGGTCTGCACAAAACCTAAACACTCCATTATGATAGATTCTGGAGGTAATTCACTAGCTTAAGACTCCCTACTCTGAGTGCTTCCAACCCTTAATTTTTTTCTAGGCTATCTGAATTAGATTTTTTTGAAGTTTTATTAAGAGGATCATGATAGAAGGGAAAAAGGTCTATATGCTTTTGTGATAAAAAACATGTGTTAAAAAACATGTATTATGACATATGTGCAAGGGTTCTAAACAGGTTTATTTTCTTAAGGTGGATTTGAGTGGAGAATAGATTGCCTAACTTGTGCGGAACAAGAGGAGTCTTAACTCATTTGTTATGTGAGAGCATCTCTTTATGTAACTCTATGCTATGAATGCTTCTTTAGGCTTCTGACCAATAAGGGCATTGGTGAATCTTCTCATAGTCGATTAAGCTAAGAAGCTAAAGACAGGTGATTCACAAGGATGATTCCACTTCAAGCAATATACTAAGAGGACTTTGTCTCTTTGTTATGGGTTATGAGTTACTGTACAAGAGGTCATAACTGGCGAAAGGTACGAAAGACTAGTACTTGGTGATTTGATGAATAGTTTAAAGTGCAATAAAAACAAAATATGTAAAAGGAATACTAGAGGAACTATTAAATAAAATAAAAGGCTTTTAAAATTATATTGAATTGGTAGAAAGAGGAACTTGATATGTTCAATTTGGATGATGATATTATGTACAATTTTGGCATATTCATAGAGATATGAGTACAACAACAACAACAATAACATACCAGTATAATCCCACGGGTGGTGTTTGGGGAGGGTGGTGAGTACACAGACCTTATCCCTACCTGGAGAGGTAGAGGGGCTGTTTCCGCAAGACCGTCGGCTCAAGAAAAGGTGGGTTTCATACAGATGAGTATGACTAGCTATTGGACGTGCTTTACCGGTACCCCTTTGCATCCCTCCAAAATTTTGTATGTTCCAGATCATAGGGGGTAGTTGGCAGCTTTATTGACTGTCGTTCCTTATTCTAGAACTCTATTTAATTAGCCGACTTGATCCTCTTTCAGTTGATCCGTATACGTTCCTTGGTTTGCGGTTAATAATTTACTAATTCCACCTACTGTAGAAGCTGATCTTCTTGAGTAAGTCTAATACAATAATTTATTCTTGTCATGGTAAATTCTGCCTTACCTGCTTAGTTTGGGTTTAATTATGGGTCAAATCTTTGCTTAATTGACTGAGGCAAATTCGTTCTAGGCATAGCCCCTAGCATGTAAAAGGCGAATGACTCTTGCTCAACTAAGCAGCTGACGTGAGTTCAAGAGGCTGGCCTTCAACTCGACTGACCTGTTCATTCAGCAAGTCTGTCAAAATTTTCAGTAAGTTTTTGTCTATTTTGGTTATTAACAAAGGATTTCTTGACATCATCACTGTTCAAATCTTGATTGACACTGGTAGTACCCATAAATTTTTTCTATAGTACGTTTCTGAAGCATTCAAGTGCAATACCATCCCAAAGAACAGTCTGCAAGTGTTGTTAATGGCATGCTAATCTTGGTTTCTGAAGCTTGTTCTAGATTCCAACATATGTTGCAGGGGTCTTTCTCTGCAGATTATACCATCTTCTGGGACCAGTTATGTGGAGCTAGGCATTCAATGCTTGCTGAACCTCGGTGCTACTAAAATGAATTTCACTAGGTAATTCATCATCTGTGTTAACAATAAACATGTAAAGAAGTCAACCCTGTCAAAGAAACAGAGTATAACTTACGCCTATGATTCCAAGTCTCTGGAAATCTTGGAGAGGGCGCCACCAAATGCCCAGTCCGAATGTAGAAAAATTGTTCAAACTGACGAGGCTCGACCTCGTCGTCCAGAGCAGTCGTCAAACCCTGCGACGCACGCGGGACCATCCGAAACATACTCCCCCGAACTCGCTGGGGGCGTATAGAGCAAGCACTTGCTGCAGCGTAACAGTCCGGCCAGCCAACTCCGCAAACTCGCCAGGAGCTTGTACAGAGACGGGGTGAGCTGCCCCGGACACACATTGTAATATCGACAAAGGTCGACTACCAAGTTGGGAAGGGGGACCCTGAACTCCAATCTGAGGGGATAAGAATAAAATACACAGTACCCGGCATGGTCGGTGTGGACCCGCTCCTCCGGCCGGGCCAGCATGATATCAGCATGAGAGGGTATGAGCCCCTGCTCCCGTAACCGGATCATACCTACTTAATAGGGCTTCATCTACCGGGTCATCCCCACCATCAGCGGTGAAATCTACCGCCAAGCTCCCAGCTGCAAGAAGAATATCATCTACCGGCGGAGCCCTCTCAATTTCGTTTTGCCCATCATCCCCGAGCACCGGAGACAAGCCTTCAATCACCGAAGGATTAACCGGTGTTGCCGTCGGAAGAACTTCACAGGAGGAAGAACCAGTCATTGATCAAAGTTGCTTAAAGATTAAAGAAGTGTGTTGGATTCAACTAAGAACGAGTAATAACTTTTCGCATAAAAGAAAGAATCTTTAAAGTTCGCAAGAAATAAGAGCTGCAAATGAACCAGAGAATGTCAAGAATCGAATACCCCAAACCATCTTATAGGCAACAACATTAATTCTCAGGGAAACCGACATGAGCCATTAAATGCATAATCCAACCGTCGAAAATCGGTTCAATTCTACCGAGACGGCCCCCACCACGATTAAGGCCATAACGCATGCATCAAAGTCGTGGTCGCTACCTCAGTTACCACGACAGAATGAACGCCCCACCGCCCGAGGCGACTAGACCCTGCGTCCTCAAAAGTCCTTATGGACAAAACATATCCTAACTTATGATTACGGCGTACCGACCGTTTCCATTCGCCAAGAATATTCGTATGTGAGGTCGGATCCCCATTATACGAGAAGAAATGGCGAGAAGACGCCATGAGCTTTTATCATTCCCCCTCGCCCAGAAAGGGATCACTCTTCGACCGATAATATCCGCTCATCAGGGTTGACCTCGAGGCGACCATGATAAGCGGAGGGACTAACTGTATGGGTCATAATCCAGTCCCACGACAATCAATTAGATCGACCGTCCCTTTCGACCAACACAAACGTAATAGGCGCCAAGACCGCTTCAATTGAGAATACTATCCGTATTCGCCTAAAACTTTGGACGGGCTCTCTACCATTCGGATATGTCCGAAATAACCCTCTAATATGGGACCGATCTCCAGGAAAGTTAACTCGTACAGCAATGTCTATAAATACAAGAGCAGAAATCAGAAAAGGGGTTCCACTCTTTCCCCATAGGGCTCTAAGAAATATAGAGTAAAATACTGAATGAGAACTCAAGACAAAAAACAGAATGAACGTAGATCTATTGAAACATGATTGTAAAGATCTGAACCTTTTCATGGAGAGCAGATTATTCCCATGAATAAAGATCACCGATATTTTCTGTTGCCAATACAAATATTCCATTATCTTTTTTCTTATTAAATTTTGGATATGTTACGACTTGCTATGATTGGCCCTTCATTTACATTGATTATTTTGAATTCATAAATGCTTACGAACATTCCGAGTCAAACATATATAAAAGGAATACTAGAGGAACTATTAAATAAAATAAAAGGCTTTTAAAATTATATTGAATTGGTAGAAAGAGGAACTTGATATGTTCAATTTGGATGATGATATTATGTACAATTTTGGCATATTCATAGAGATATGAGTACAACAACAACAACAACAACATACCAGTATAATCCCACAGGTGGTGTCTGGGAAGGGTAGTTAGTACGTAGACCTTACCCCTACCTGGAGAGATAGAGGGGCTGTTTCTGAAAGACCCTCGGCTCAAGAAAAGGTGGATTTCATACCGATGAGTATGACTAGCTATTGGGCGTGCTTTACCCGTACCCCTTTGCATCCCTCCAAAATTTTGTATGTTCCAGATCATAGGGTGTAGTTGGCAGCTTTATTGACTGTCGTTCCTTATTCTAGAACTCTATTTAATTAGCCGATTTGATCCTCTTTCAGTTGATCCGTATACGTTCCTTGGTTTGCAGTTAATAATTTACTAATTCCACCTACTGTAGAAGCTGATCTTCTTGAGTAAGTCTAATACAATAACTTATTCTTGTCATGGTAAATTCTGCCTTACCCGCTTAGTTTGGGTGTAATTACAGGTCAAATCTTTGCGTAATTGACTGAGGCAAGTTCATTCTAGGCATAGCCCCTAGCATGTAAAAGGCGAATGACTCTTGCTAAACTAAGCAGCTGACGTGAGTTCAAGAGGCTGGCCTTCAACTCGACTGACCTGTTCATTCAGCAAGTCTGTCAAAATTTTCAGCAAGTTTTTGTCTATTTTGGGTATTAACAAAGGATTTATTGACATCATCACTGTTCAAATCTTGATTGACACTGGTAGTACCCATAAATGTTTTCTATGGTACGTTTCTGAAGCATTCTAGTGCAATACCATCCCAAAGAACAGCCTGCAAGTGTTGTTAATGGTATGCTAATCTAGGTTTCTGAAGCTTGTTCTAGATTCCAACATATGTTGCAGGGGTCTTTCTCTGCAGATTATACCATCTTCTGGGACCAGTTATGTGGAGCTAGGCATTCAATGCTTGCTGAACCTCGGTGCTACTAAAATGAATTTCACTAGGTAATTCATCATCTGTGTTAACAATAAACATGTACTGGGAGGAGCAATTGGTAAGGCAAGGTTTGCAGGAGAAAAACTTTCCAAAGAAGGGGCATAAGTGCATATTAGGCATCTGGTAAACACTTATCAGCCTAAACAACCCACAGTACAGCTTCATTCTTCTGAAATCATACTTGATAGTGATGGACGTTACTAGTTACATAAATTGTTAATAAGGTTCAAAGTTACATCCGGAGAAAATGCTGGACTACTGCCATTTAGAGGTGTATTTCACCATAAAGTAGCTCTACAGCCGAACAACCTACCTGTATAGCAAAGACCTTAGAGATATCCTACAAGCGGGCGATTAAGGATAAGTGTCACATCCCTGTCATTGAAGACCTATTGGTTGAATTCGGTTGAGCTAAGGTCTTACCTAGAATAGACTTGAGGTATAGGGTGCAACTAATTGAGTATGTCATCTGAGGATGTACACAAATCTGCATATAAAACTCATTCAAGACATATTTTTTTGTTCAAGTCATTATGAGTATATGGTTATGCTTTTGAACTAACCAATGCACCCTATTACCTTTCAAGGTTAGTGAATTCAGCTGTTAGTAATATTTGCGGCAGATTTATATTGATCGTCTTTGATGACATTAGTTGTAGTTGGCAAGAATATTGGCAGAGATATGCTTGGACTTTATTGACGACTTAGCTCAATCCGGGGTTGCCTGGGAGCAGGCTACTAAGAAGAGGACCAAGAAGATGATAAGAAAAATGCATAAGCATGAACCGACGAAGAAGGCGTTTGAGAGCTCAAACGTTCACTAGTGAAACTTTGTCAAAGAAGGCAGAGCAGCGTTTATATACAATAAGCACCCCCTGCTCTCCTTGTTCAATTAGTTCAAGTGCGAAGAGTCAACTATTGCCCTACTTTATTATTTTCTTGGAAGAATGGCACCGGTATATTCCTAAAAAGGGGATTCTCGGGGCCTTCTTGGATAACCTTTTTCTGGCCAGTTAGACTTCTAGTTTCCTTCGATTAAGCAGTTTCTACTAGACCTTTGGCTAAGCAGCGAAGAAAAATTGTAGGAAGGAGGCTATGACAAGTACAAGCTGACACCCACTATTGGAGATTATCAGAATGAGACTTGGAACTTAATTTGATGTTGTTGTGCATAGTTTAAATCAAATGAACTAAGGATGGAAACCAATAAAATTTAGAGCTACTTGAATCGAAATATGTGAAATAGATTCATTATATATAGTTTAATCAAACACTACTATGTAGCATAGATTTTCCCCTTAATACAACACAATCCACAGTGTAAAGAAGACACAAGGAAAATGTTGAAAAAGCGTATCATAATATCACTTTCTTCCCTTTTCTCCTCTTTCAAAACGTCACAGTTATTCCACCAAACCACCTGACTTATAGAGCAACCAACAATTCTTGGTTTTGTATGTTACAAATTGACCAACAATTCTTGGTTTCATATGTTATAAATTGAATAGCATATTAAGTCCTCGCGCCAGCGACTTTATCAAGACAATCGCTGGCAATGCCTTCAGCCCAATTCTGAAATTTCTGAAAGGCAGGGTCATCTCCATACATCTCGGCAGCACAGTCTTTGCAAGTCTCAATGAATGAGGTCATGGCACTAATATCCACATTGGCTTTGAAGTAATTTCCTAAATTGACATCTTCTGTGGCCTTCGTCATGGAATCCATGGCATCTTCGTAGACTTCCTTGCATGTCTCGAGGCAATCCTTATGATTGCTGTCCATTTCTTTGTTGGCCAACTTTTTATCAATGACATTCTTGATGAATTCCTCGGTCTTGGTCATGGTACCAGCCATACTTGCTTTGACAAATGTAGGAATATCACTTGCTATGGCAACTAGAGGTTTCGTGGGAATCTCAAAGATTTGAGAGGAGGAGGAGGAGGAGGAGGAGGAGACAGATGATGAATCTAAGGATGGTGATGGGTTATTATATGCCTTAGAGGGAAGAATTGCTAGGAAGAAAGAAATGGCAATAACAACAAGCATAGTTTGTGTTTGGAGAGCCATTGCTTTTTCCTTTTCTTTGTTTTAGCGTAGAAAGAAGGAGAAAACCAATGCTATAAGGGTAAATGATATGAGGAAAGTGGGGTAATATTTATACATAAAAGTTTTATTATCTAGTGGCTATGCTTAAATATAGATCGTCTAAATATATATATCAAATATAACCTTCATTTCACAGGTTCATTTTAGAGTTGCTGGTTCCAGGAAATTTAGCACCTCTCTTTCTAGTTTATTCTTAGAAGAGAGCTTTTCCTGACACATGTAAATGCACATACTATGACTTGAAAAGCTCAAAATCATAGAACTGTTATTTTAGTTTCCGTCACAATAACCCCCCAGGTGATTTAGATGTTACGTCCACCTCCTTTACTTTGATTCGTAACAATTCTTTTATCTATTTACTATATAATTAATGTTAGGAAATATTATAACATGACAACTTTACCTTACTAATATACTCCACCAGTGATTTGCAAAAAAAAAAAAAAAAAAAATCAATTTATAAAAATGAAGAAAACTAATTATAATATCAATTTTTTTTTGGTCATGAAAAGGAAAAAAAAACTTGATAATATAATTAGTTTATTTATTACTGCATATATGAGCAACCCCTACGTCTTAGTTTGAAGACATGCGAGTGCTAAAAGCAACTGCGAGCATAAGTCGAAGTCCAAGTTAATGTGTATACAATTTGACTGAAAAATATAGATCTTGGTTCAACTAATTAAATTTATACTAATGAGGGTTAATCTTACCTAACAATAATATCCCAAAGATGAAATTCTCGAAAGTCCAATAAATGATATGCAGATATACTTTCAATAGCAACGACGACACACGATCAATATTTAAGAAGTTGAAGGAAATAATATATCATTAAATAGATGAACAACAATAAATGGCACTTATGTAAAAAGAACAGATGAGCACCCAAGAAAGGATGAAATCAGTGAATGTTCCTTCTAACAATGATGGGTAATTGATAAACTTTTGAATATCTGAGTTATTCTCGAATCATAAGAGAAAGTATGGACGAGAATCTTAGTGAAAAGTTATTTGTGTATGCTTGCAATAAGATCTGGTTCTCTCTTTAAAGTCAAAGTGTATTTTACAAATGAATATCACATGTTCCCTATATGCGTTTCTTTCTATTTATATGAAACATGCTCCTAAAAACCCTAACAGTACAAGTCCAGAGAATATTAATTAGAATATTCTTTTATGTACTATCTTGAAACTAGTCGTTATAACTCTGTCAAGGTGCTCGACCTCGGCCTTGATCCTTGATTACTCCACGGCTTCAGCCCTTGCTGACTCTTCGAACACGGATTTCACCGTTTCTTAGATTACTTTGACAACTGACAGTTGGGAACGTTCCACAAGTACTATTTTGACTTAAGTATTCTAAAGATAAATTTTGACCTATACAATTAGTCCCCCTCCACTTAATGATGCCGACTTCGCGGACGGGTTCGATGAACGGTCGTGTTGTTAGTGGTCGAGCTAATCAAGCGGACTACGTAGGTCGTGGTTATTTTGGCGAGTAGGTAACTTGGCCCTCTATGGGCTGCACATTTTAAATGCTTTGAATTTTCTGGTTGATTTGTTGGCGTTATGTTGTCCATGAGTTAGAATGACATTATGATGTCATGTGTCCTTATGACACATATTCCCAATTAGACATGCCGCTTCAGTTCTGGTGCCAATCATGATGAGACGTTTTTGGTTTCGGTGCCATGACCTTTATAAATATAGTTATTTGAACACAATTTTGGAGTTTATATCTTATAGCGCTTCAAAATCCATACCTTCCTCTTCTTCTCCGAATTTCTCTACTCTATTTCAGCGACTTACATTGTTCTTCATTCCCTCTCGTTTGTTATTCTTCTTCCTTATGTTGAATCATGTCTAGCGTACCTTCTGAGGCTAGAAAGGGGAGTCGATATTCTCCCTCGGCAGTGGTGTTCCCATTCCATAGGGAGAGTGTTCCTGCCACCATTGAGGATGAAACCTTCCTGTCGGTGGAGGAGATAATTCCATGCAACCCTGATTCCAGATCTGATTTTACCAAATCACAAGAGGCCACACCAGAGCTTTTCGGTCAGTGATGACGGTGATGGAATTAGCGGAGCTTAAGGCAAAATTCGGCCTTCTCAATCATATTGAGTTGATCTCGGCCTAGGGGGATACAGTACAGATCTACCGTCCTGGGTATTGCGCCCTCTATGCCTACCCCTTCCAAGTCAGCTATTCTTTTTCCCTCCTTCCACTGGTGGAAGAGTTATGTCTTCACTACGGTGTTTGTCCTACTCATCTCGCGCCGTACATCTATAAAGCTATAAAGATGCTCACTAAGTTTGCTGAGCTGGTCGGGGTCAAATAGACACTATAACACTTAATTTATCTATTCCTAACCTTTATAGCGGAGTGATGTTGAACCTTTACCACCGAGGGGGTAAATGTTTGGTGGTGAAAATGAACGATAAGTCCAGTTGTCAATTATGGTTTAACTTCTTTTTGTTAGAACCGAGGACGTAGTGGCCAATGTCAACGAGTTTCTAGGGGCTTGAAACTATATTCGTATGTACTTTGGTTTCTCTCCAGTGTTCGGTCCTGAAATTTGACTTCTCGCCTTCTTCTTTTGCAACCAAGACCTCGCCTCCTCCTTTGGAGACTCATATTTCTGATTGGGTCGAGCACCTTCTCCCTCACATCGTAGAGATTCGTGAATGGCCAAGTTTTTTCATGAAATTCGGTCATGTTCTCCGTTTGACTGGTAATTTTCTTTTTATCATTAGTGGTTTGATTTCTTTGTTGGGTTTCCTATGATGATATCCCTTTTCATGTTTTTCATTAGCTTTGGCCAGGGGGTCTATAAGGAGGCCGAGGGCTCAAGCGCCCTCGTTAGGGAAAAGGAAGGCTACTACGCCCTCAGTTTCTGTCCCTATTTTGATCGTGGTTGATCCTATCTTTGTCCCAACTCATCCAGTTGCCACGTCCGACTCTATTTATGCTTTGGCCGTGGAGACTTTGGCTCCTCCTCCATATTCTCCCATTGACGAGGACGACTAGCCTTTTCCTAGTGATAGATATCACTAACCTCGAAAGACGAGGTCTGTAGATGCTGGCGAAGGAGTCATCTGGGCCGTTAATATGGCAGAAAGGGGACATTTTGTTGTGTTAGACGGTGACTATTATAGTGGGGTATATTGTCGAGCCGCGTTCCGAGGCTTCGAGGTCGGTAGGAGCCGATGTGGATGTCTCTTCCCTCTATAGTGATGAAAACTAGAGAGACGGCTGTTGACATTCATGACCTTCCCAGCAAGAGGAGGCATCGATTTCTCGAACAACAAAGGATACCTCCTTGCCTACTAGCGAGAAACGCAAAGGCATATGTGAGGAGAGAGATGGGTCAGGTTCTAATGTTGATGTGGACGACCTAAGGATGATGGAAGAAGGGCTTACCCAGTTGGAGATAAGGTTGGAGGGGTCTACGAAGACTATCACGATCCCCATGGATCGTCATCTGTTGGTGAACATCGAAGAGGTAATCCCTGCCCTCGGCCCTCTCTGTTCCTATATAGAGGGTAAGACCCTTAAAGAAATAGATGATGGTGTTTTGTTGATGAGTATTGTTGGCCTTGCTCTTAGGGGTGAGTGTTTGTGCTTCGATTTTTTTTATTTTTGTTTTTCAGGGCATCTTCGGTTCAGACTTCTTTCTTCTCTTTACTTTTTATGATTGCAGACGGTGATCTTGGAGATCAAGAGTGCCCGGAGGGAGAAGAGGCGTAAAGAAATATTTGTGAAATTAAAATATAAGTATTCTGAGTATCGTTAAAGTATCGAAATCATCGTTGGCGCTTACGTGAAGGTAGCAATATGCAGGCCCTTCGAGAAGAGTTGAAAGAGAAGGATATGAGCTAGTGCAAGCCATCGAGAAATGTAGCGTCCTTGAGGGTACTTTGAGGAGTAGGGAAGAAGAGCTTGAGGTCAACAGAGGCATGGAGGGCCAATGCAGTGACCTTCAACCTCAAGTTGTTGAGTTGTGGGGGCAGTTAAAAGAGTGCCGACTTCACCTGGAGACCCTCTATAATGAGATCACCGAGAAGGAAAAGGAGCTTGAGAAGGCAGAGCCCTCTTGTTTGGATGTTAGGAGGAAGATAGATATGCTTGAGTTGACGAATATGACTCTCCAAGCCGAGTGGTAGAATGATCAATTAACAATGAGAACTAAGGAAGACCGACTTGTGGAGTAGAACAGAAAGATGGAGAAAGATAACTCCGTTTTTCATGATTAAGTGGCCGAAAAGTCCTAATTATTTGTACAGCCATGTCTTCCCGTATTTTAGATTTTCCCGCGGATTCATGTCGAGGCCGAGCTAGATGTATTTCAAGATTTGCAAGTGGCGGGGTTCATGTTTGAGGTTGCCCTTGAAGATGCTCGTGTTAAGGATCGTGAAACTCGAGTTGCTTGTGGATATGATCCTGCTACGCCTGTCCTGAATGATCTTGGCCTTGTACAAGGCTTCCTCAACTAAATCTATACCCAATAGCTAAGCCTCTCCCGGCTCAAATCATCCGACTGGAAACCGACATTGCCTACCATACAACGCCTCACATGGAGCCATCTAAATGCTGGACTGGTAGCTGTTGTATGCGAACTCTACCAAAGGCAAAAACTGGTCCCACGAACCTCCAAAATCAATGACACAAGCTCGGAGCATATCCTCCAATATCTGAATAGTCCTCTCGGACTGGCCGTCTGTTTGAGGATGGAACACTGTGCTCAACTCAACCCGTATTCACATACGTCTTAAACATTTCATTTAAATAACAACCAATATAATATTGTATAATAGACTAATTGGTTCACATTTTCATTTCAAATTGAGATAATACATAAATTACCCATCAAACTTGTCCGGAAAAATCATTTACACGCCTTAACTTTACGGGCGACCTATGTCCCCCCTATTCTTGTTTGGGGTGAATTTAATACCCCATTGTTAACACTCAATCAGGTCTTGTGATGGGGTGTGTAGTACACGTGCGCCACGTGTCAAAATATGATCAAAAATGATTTTTTCTGTTTTTACAAAAAAAAATTAGTTTTTACAAATTTATTTTTTCAGTTTTTACAAAATAAAATTCTTTTAAAAAACTGAAAAAATAAAAATAATATTTTTCAAAAACGAAAAATATTTTATTGAAAATAAGTTTTTCAGTTTTTAAAAAACAAAGATATTTTGTTAAAAATGTTTTTTTATGTTTACAAAAAAAATAGTTTTTACAAATTTATTTTTTCAATTTTTATAAAATAAAATTCTTATAAAAAACTGAAAAATAAAAATAATATTTTTCAAAAATGAAAATATTTTGTTGAAAATAATTTTTTCAGTTTTTACAAAAAACATAGTTTATACAAATTTGTTCCAGTTTTTACAAATAAAATTCTTTTAAAAAACTGAAAAAATAAAAATAATATTTTTCAAAAGCGAAAATATTTTTTTGAAAATAATTTTTTCAGTTTTTTAAAAAATAAAGATATTTTGTTAAAGATGATTTTAT
The DNA here is from genome assembly GCA_032618575.1 of Nicotiana noctiflora. NCBI lineage: Eukaryota > Viridiplantae > Streptophyta > Magnoliopsida > Solanales > Solanaceae > Nicotiana > Nicotiana noctiflora. The sequence goes on along the minus strand of JASVEL010005123.1, from coordinate 136,701 downwards.
TCTGTTTTTACAAAAAAAATAGTTTTTACAAATTTGTTCCAGTTTTTACAAATAAAATTCTTTTAAAAAACTGAAAAAATAAAAATAATATTTTTCAAAAGCGAAAATATTTTGTTGAAAATAAATTTTTCAGTTTTTAAAAAATAAATATATTTTGTTAAAAAATGATTTTTTCCTTTTTTTTACAAACAAAATAGTTTTTACAAAAAAATACTTTAAAAAACTGAAAAAATGAAGAAAAAAACTTTTTCAAAAGCGAAAATAAAAATATTTTATTAAAAACTGAAGAAAAAAATTTTTATTTTTACAAAAAAAAAGAATGTTTTTTACAAATTTATTTTTACGCAAAATATATTTTGTTAAAAAAATGAATTTTGCAATTGTGAGAGGAAGAAGAAAAGGTGGAGAGAGAAAACAAATAGAGAAAAAAATAAAAAAGAAAAAGGGCCGACCCAGTTCAATACCCACTTCGTGGGTGTCTGGGGAAAGAAGAAGTAAATGAAAAAGAGGCCTACACAGTAACAAAATTTCCCTCTTTCACGTGAGATTGGGAGAGTGAAGCTACTCTCTTTGCCATGTCACCATTTAGGGTGGTCTTAAATTCACCCCAAACAAGAATAGGGGGGACATAGGTCGCCCCCCTAAAGTTAAGGCGTGTAAATAATTTTGCCGGACAAGTTTGATAGGTAATTTATGTATTATCTCTTTCAAATTTCACTAACCATGACAAACTAATAAAAATTTGTGTATCGGGGGTAATTAATTTTTTTTGCATAAGGTCCTTCAACTTTCCGATGAAACTTTTTGATTTAATGTAGATGAAAAGAAAAAGGGAATGTACGCAGTAACTTCTAGCAAATTAAAGGAAATACCACAAATGCTTGCATTATTGGAAACATAAAGTATAACCATGATCGGGATACAATTTTTATGTAAATGAATGAAAGTTTACAAAACAAATCAATATTATTGGCGGTCCATTTTTTCTTCTACTTCACTTTTACAAACAAAAGAGCAACTGCTCATGACCAATTACGGTATTTTTGGTAAATAACTTGACCACTATTTGCATCTTCATAACCTATATAGATACCATCTGCCAGCACATTATATATGCATCTTTTAGTACCTTCTGGAATAAAATTACTTTCATCCTTTACGCAATAATCTACATTATTAAATACATCAAATACAGTATTTTTATCGCCCCACCAAAAGTGACAAAAGTATAAAGTATTATGATACGAACAAAATTCCTATCTAAAATCTGTTCTCAGGCCAGGGTAATTGTATCCAAAATCGTCGTCTCCAGATGCACAATGAAGTTCTAATTGAGGAGTATTTTCGGGAAGATTATTGAGAATGTGCACCTGACGAGCTATATCAGCAAAATTACAATGATAACCTCCATAAACGTTGTAAGGCATGATGACAAATAACAAGAAAATAATCTTCACTAAGAAATGAACCATCTTGAGAAAATAATTAGGATGATTTTGAATTATAAAATTTCTTTGCTTCCTCCCAAGTGTTTTTGATGGTGTGTATATATAAGGAGAAATATGTTGAAACTTGTAATGTTATGGAAAATAAACAATCAGAAGGAAAAACAATGAACTTTTTGTCATAATTAATCTTATTACCAATTAAGATTTGGTCATTTATTTAGGAAAATTTTCCCTCAAAGGTAATTATAAATCTGAATGGGATATCTTTATAGAATTCTTGTTAATGAAAAATGAATTACCAAATAATTTCTGCATAAGATGATAATTAAATCAACCAGATTAAATAAAACATTTATTAATTTAATTGAAGTGGGAAGTTGTTTAACATATTACTATTCAAGGCTCGGAGCATATCCTCCAATATTTGCTTCTCCTGTCATATGCATTATCTAGTTTACCTTTGATATTTTTAATTCCTCCTCTATATATGCATATAATTTTTATATTATATTCAAATTAGTAATCACTTAGCTAAATATCTTATTCTAAATTTCATAACCAAAGCTCAACAAAATATAACTATAATAGTACTTTGATGAACTTGTAATTTGTTGTGACTCCCTTTTATTGTTACTTTAGTATTACGTATATATCAATTAAAATCCGTTCCCAGAAGATCTCATAAGCTCGAAGATTTCTTAGTAAGTTTCTGGTTAATTTCATGCTTCATTTTTGCTTGTTTATTAGTATAGTTTTATGTCTCTTTCAAATCATTTATTCTTTTGTTTTAGTCAATAAACTCTACCTAGTTTTAATTTTTATTTTTAATTCATGCTTTGTTTGTTAGTTAATCATAGCCTTAGCTTTAGAATCATCATAATTGACGAGTTTGGGTCGATACAATTCTGATCGTTAATTGTTATCTATAGGTTTAGATGAATGTCAAATTTTCTTTATAGATAGATTCATAACATAAATTATTAAGAAGCATAACGCGATATTAACAAAGCTAAAAATATACTATAGACCAAGGCTCATAAGATTGAGGATGAAATATGTATTTTAAAAATATAATTGCTATTGTTATTAAATTAAGTGATTGTTGTGATTATACAAGGAGATAAATTTGTTGGCTTTGAACCTATACTTTAATGCTATTGTACTATTTCATTTATTGACTTTTTGATACTAAGCTTTTGGTTTTCCATATTTGTCACCTCCAATATGTGTAGTGGGCACCCTCATTTTTCTTACTGATGATTAATTCTCTTGCTTATGTTTTGAGCATAATAAGAAAATTTTACCTATAGAATATGTTAGTACCCTATTTATGACATATAAATACCATTTAAAAATGTTACACTATATAAATACATTTTTTAGTTTATACCAAAAATTTAAATTTAATACCATCCTATAATTAAGCCTTAATATATGCTACAAAATATTTTTCTCTCTCATTATTTTATTTTTCTCTCACCCAATTATCATCTTTTCTTTTTCTTCTTTAATACAATTTTTCATCTCCCACAAACACTCTTTTCATACACCTTCTAACCCTCTCCGCCATTAACAGAACAAATTTCCGCCATTTTCACACCAAATCCTCACGCTATTTTCAGATGTATACTGCATATTCAGATGTATGGTTCTTTGAATTCATATGTATTCAGCTACAGTGAATTAAATTGAAGTGTATTAGTAACATATACTCAACTCTATCCATAACTTGTATTCAACTTCATTAAACGATCGAATGAGCTGTATTCATCAAATGTCAGTTTAATTCAACTTTGTCAATCAGATGAACTAATTTGTATTCAAATGTATTATAGTGTATTTTTCTAATTTTTGTATGCATTTGTAAGTCAACTTTTTTTTGAATAGGTTTACATAAGTATTTTCAATCACTTTTAACTGTTTTAATTACAGTTGTATTCAGATGTATTTAATTACATGTATTCAGGTGTATAGAATTTGTGTCAATCGATAGAAGGAAAGGCAAATATTGTATCTTTAAGTTAACTAAAATTAGGGAAATCAAATTTGTTTTGATTTTCTTCCGTTTTTATCTTCTTTACCGTCCCATAAATTGCGCAGATACGTTACTTTGTTTACGCTAAATACACATTAATACATCTTAATACAGATCCAGTTTTACTGGAATCTCTGTTTGTGCGGCGTCATTTCATGTTGTATTATTGAATACAATACGTTTAATACAGTATATACATCGTCAATTACCGTAAAACATATCTATACCACGTAATATAGGAAATTGCTTCTATTTATCGCTAATTAGGTCTTAAAGAATGTACGTAAAAAATTCTCTAATTTTTTTTAAGCATAAATTATAGCATACTATCTATTCAACAGTTCTTCATGGCTTTCGCCAAAGATGTGTCTACACTCTAAAAAACAAAACTCTCCCCTCTTAAATATCAATAATTTTATCACTGGCATGACAAGAAAAGGGTAACCGGTGCATGAATTATCTTGCATTTATGCAGGATCCGGGGAAGGGTCGAACCCGTGATATATAGGTCCCACTGAAATAGTTTTACCGTTATGCCAGCAGTCCCCTTCCCCGGCATGACAGAGAAGTTAATATCAGATCCACTTTTGTTCTGAATAAGTTTAAATCCACCAAAACATAAACTTTATCCCAACTTTTGGAGCCAAAATGCTAACATACAGTAGAATATAAACTCTTGCTTATTACATGTTTCCTGGTCCTAAGTTGGAAGGAAGGGGCTATTAATTTCTCACCCCTACCAAATCTCCAAGTAGTTTTATCTCAAAGTAATAGAGGGAGTGTTTTTCTAGTTAGACTTCTATCAATGGAATGAAAGAACCGTCCCTTCCTATTTATTTGTTTGTTTTGTCTGATAGAAAGAAAATTAGACCCCAAAGAGCTTTATACCCACTGTAGTTTTTTCTTTTTTTAATCATCACCATTGATTTTCCCATAGTACATGTTCCTAAGCTCTGGGGCCTTCTGAATGTGCAACTAATTCATGTTTGACATGCACAGACATGCAAATGTAATCTTAGGCTTTGTAAAAGTGAACTCTTGTGTCTCAGTTTTTACTTTGGAAACTGCTGCAAACATGAAAGGTACAATGAAACCAAAATTTTAAAGGAGTAATAATGAATATGATCTCCATCTCAGCATCTGTGGGAATATTCTACATACCGTTCATTGCTGTTTCTAGTTTCTAGTAGATTTAGAAATTTACAACTATGCGTAGAGGTAAACAGAAAACGAAAAATTAAACTTCATCAGGCACTGCAGCCAAATCTTCTTTCCTTGTGCTGCAACTTATATCAGAATCAGGTACCTCTATAATCAGTGGAAGCTGCATAGACTAGTTCTTTAGTTTGAAATGAACCATCATTTGCATCATCTAAGCACCTGAGTGAAGCTTCATTCTCCGCAAAGATATGTATGCCAGGAGCCGATAGCCAAAAACCATAGCTAGTAGTATACATACTTCCTTTACACCGCTTCCAACTTTAATCCCGTCCACCCAGTCATTTTTCTCCTTATATTGAACCTTTAGAAGGAGTTTGTACGTCTGATAGTTATAGGATAGGTACCGCATCCATGATATAAATACTGGAACTTTCTGCAGAATTCAAATACTATATCAGAACTACAGATTCTAAGGTGAATCATTTCGACGTGAGAGGATAGTGCATCCTTACCTTTACGAAATATCCACCAGCTAACATAAAGGTCATTACAGTAACCGAGGCCAAAGTGGTTGCCTTCTTTAAATCCATTAGTGTAGCCCCTATTGCTAGTCCTAATCCCTACCAACAATGAAGTAAGGATTATTCAAATTACCAAGGTAGGGAAACAGTCAGTTTATACATGAAAAAAAGGTAAAAAATGGAATACCTGAGCTGCTACAATGCAGAGGAAAGTTGTAAGCACAGTTAGGAAGAAGGCATCAGCTTCATGTTTCAATCCTGCCATGAAATATACCACTAAAAGGAAGAGCACTGGAAGTATAAGATCCAGTGGAATATCACTGGTGGTTCTAGCCAAAAAATATGCACTTAATCTGTACATGTCAGCAGATCGTTCCTTGTTCAGCATTGCCCTTTCTTGTGGAAATGCAAAGATTGCTGTGAAAACTGGAAAAAACCCCCAGAACACGGCAATGAAGAACAGCAACCCCGACTGCAATGAATTTCGCATTTTAGTATTGGTGCAATTATGCTCCTAGTTATTAGAAAGGTTTCATAAATGCTTCCGTTTTGCTTCTTTAGGACTTCTATTTTGATTCAACATGAGATTCTCTATTCATATATGTGTTCTTGGCATAGATTCGAATAGAGTTTCTAATTGAGGTTCTTGGATAATCCTATTCTCACCTATTAGTTTTCGACTTGTGATTTTTTGTTAGAAACCATGAACATCGGATGATGCAATCTCTGTAGTCATAGATATTAGCTTTCATTTAAGAACCTAATATCAAATCCTTTGATCATCTCGTGCATAGAAGAGTAGAGCCTCATACCTGTTCTTGCATTTGTTTAGGACTATCACCACCAGACTGCCACCAGAGCATACCCAAGATAAGTGCAGTTGCAATTACTTGAGTGATTCTCAACCAGCTAAAATATTCATACCGCCGTTCTTTAAGTCCTCTCCGAAATAATATGGAGTATTGTTCACACCAGCTTGCTCCCCACCCTCTCTTTATAGAAAAGACTTTAGACTTCAACTCTTCATCAATCATTATGGGGGCCATAAGTTTCTTTTTTTCACTCTCAGCCACTTGTGTCTCGTAGGCTTCCACTAGATACTGTTCAGGGAAAATGAGAAATTAATAAATCATAGATATGAAAAGCAGGATTCATACAAACAAAGACAATAACAACAATCCAGTTTAATCCCACTTAGCGGGGTCTGGGGAGGGTAGTGTATACGCAGACCTTACCCCACCTGGGGTAGAGAGACTGTTTCCAAATGGACCCCCGACATCCTTCCCTCCAAGAACTTCCCACCTTGCTCTTGGGTAGACTCGAACTCACAACCTCTTGGTTGCAAGTGGAAGTTGCCTACCATCATAGCGACCTCTCTTGTCTAGTGATTGCTTGAGGTCTTTTCTCTTTCGACTGTGCATTAAGTTTTTAGGGTAAGAGATGCAGATTTTATTCACCTCATGCACAACTATTGGTGTTGGCTTTCCGTTTCCTGTTTCTCTGTCTGAATTCCCGATCTGCACTCTGTCCTCCAACTCTGATGGAACAGAAACATCATTAAGGTTTCCATTTGCAAGGTCTAGCAGGAACTCTGCTGGATTCATTGAAATCAGAGGCGAACATCCTATAGCTGAAAAATAGACCATTGCTTCAGATGCCTTCCCAAAATAAAGTAAGCTCCCTTTGCCAAGAAGAATCAACTTATCAAACTTGTGGAAAAGTCTGCTGGATGGTTGATGGATTGTTGTGATCACTGTCTTTCCAGTCTGTCACAGGATTGAGACAAAATTAGGTGCAAAGTGCCTCAAAAGGATTAGCTTGGATACCTTTTAACAGCAAAACATATACTCCCTCTATGATGAAGGTAGATGGTCTTGGATAAAACAGAGAGAAATGTTACCTCAGCTATGTCGTGTAATATCTCAACCATCCTTAAAGCTGTTGTAGAGTCCAAGCCCGATGTAGGTTCATCAAGGAACAGTAGGGATGGATTAATTATGATCTCATTTCCGATACAAACACGCTTTCTTTCTCCCCCTGAAACTCCCCGAACAAAGGAGCCACCAATCATGGTATCTTGGCATCTGTAAACATCACATTCCTCATTAGCTTTCACTAAAGAAATTGTGCATCTTGTTGTTTATCAATCTAAGATTATTTGTTGTTAAATAAGTGCTTTATTAAAGTATGACCATCTATTCATTTGTTAGATTACTGAAAGTGGTCTTAGTAATAACCTCAGGCTTAATGGTTCCCTGCATCTCATGAAAATTAGACTTGTCAAGTAGATAGACAATTACCTCTCTAGTCCCAACTCGTATATCACATCTATGGCTCTTTTTTCTTTCTCCTCCCTTGTCAATGTCTTTGGCAGTCGTAGGCGAGCTGCATATGTTAGTGTTTCTCTCACTGTCAAGTGAGGAAATAGTATGTCATCTTGAGTCACAAATCCTATCCTGCCAAAGTTTTCACATCCATGTTAGATTCTGTGTAAGTTCTTTCCCTTGAACTACGCTTATCCTTCTATTTGCATAGACTGATACCTTGATATCTGACTTTAATATATGATGCAATCAAATTCATTTAGCTCCAACTTAGATGCCAGTTTGTTTAAAGTGTGTTTCGTGTGCATATTTGTTAGTACAGCTCTTGTTTTAAACATGAGGTGCATGATAATTTCCAGCAGTAGTATCCCATAATGCTTTTTATTAAAAATATTAGCTTCTGTTAAACTACATGAGCCTTTGTTATAATATGAGATTGGAATTATCATGAAAAAATATGGCATAGGTATTGTGTCTTCAAAATTTTCTAGTGTATACCACTTGGTGAATTCTGGAGTGTTACCTGCTCTTTAGAAGCTTTGAGTATGCTTGTTCATTGTAGGTGATTGAGCCTCCTGTTGGCTCTTTTATTCTTCCTCCAAGTAGGCTGAGGAGCGTAGTCTTTCCACTTCCAGACGGCCCCATCATGGCCAAAACTTCTCCTGGATCAACAGAACCACTGATTCCGGTCAAAATTTCCTTCTCTCTTGTTGATGTTACTCCTTTAATAACAACCTTGTAGCATACCTCAGTAAACTGCAGAGTTTGTGAAAGGAATAATCTGAGATCCATCTTTTTAACTTGAGAATAAGTTTATGCAGCTCAATTTAACTTTCAAAAAGATGTACAGAGTATGCTTCTAGTCTACATCTTTTATGGTCAGGATTTTCTTCTATTTCTCTTCCTACTAAAGCTGACGCCGTCAAATATTTGTGAATCCTCAGCAACTGAGTGCTGAAGGTGAGGTCAACTTGATCCCAGGTTCTGGTTCTATAAACTAGTTTTTGTGTTTACATGCATATTGTGAACACGTTTAAGCTTCTATAGTAGTGTTGTTTATTACTCCTAAAGGGGAAGTCTTGTACAAAAATACCACATGAAATGAGATTCTGTACAAGACTGAACCTGACATCAAATATTTGCCATGTTCAAAGGGTCGCGTTGATCTCAACATAAACCTCCATCCTTGCCTGTCCAAATACATAGTATCCGATCAATCCATGTGCATGCAGGGAAGACGGGGGTTTGACACACCATTACACATGCTTTGCTATATAAAACCAAAAATTCAGAAAGCTTTTTGAGTTTTTTTTTTGACTGCCTGCATTTTGAGCTTAGGTTCACCTTGAGGTATATCGGTAAGGTAGGTTCTGCTTGAATCTTCATCTTTCTTGTGCCAGCTTCAATATCTTCAGCTGCAAAAAGTACATATATAACTTGTGATCATGAAGTCGAGGTTAGATGATTTCTCATACATTTACTTCCTACCAAAGACAAGCATATTAATCACTTTGGTCATCTTTTCACAACTCGAGACCAAGATATACTACTACTCACATTAACTTCTAATAGCAAGATACCCTTTTTATTCTTCCTTTTTTTCAGTCTAGATTCAAAGTAATCTCTGCTTCTTAAGCACACTTTGTTTATCCTAGATTATTAGTATTAATTATCTCTTCATTTTCGCTCTTCTAAGGATATTTACAATAACAATGGTGTATTCAATTGTCCATCAACTAAATTGAAATGAAAACTGAAGACTAGCATGCATACATAGAGAAAGCGATGGATATTTTTAAAAATAGCAAGATTTATAACTGGTCGTTCAAAAATAGCCAAATTTCAAAAGTAATCGAAATTTAGCCACTATTTATATAAAGATAAATCTAAGCGAAAACATTGTTCAAAACCCGAAAAATACTTCAGTATATTATGATATAGTTTCAGTATAAGTATACTTAAACTCCAACATATTATACTGGAGTTTCAGAATAGTATACTGGAAATCCAACATAATATGATGGAGTTCCAGTATAGATACACTAGAATTCCAGCATAATATACTCGAGTTCCAGCAAGTATAATGGTCCAGTATAGTATACTGGAGTTTGGAGAACTGATACTCCAGTCTCCAGTATATCATACTGGATCTAGCAAAGTATACCGGTTTAGCATAATATGCTGGAGTTCATACACAAAGTGCACTGAACTCCATTATATTATATTAGACCGGTCATTATTGCAGCAAAATGATGGTTATTTTTTATTAATTTGGTAAACGTTAGCTATTTTTGATTGACTAATCCGAAAACTGACTATATCGTCAAATTTGGAGAAAGCGAATGTGCTTAGCGGCCCAAGGGCATGGGACGAGTATTTTAAGTTAAAAACAAGTGAAATGTGGTATATTATGGAGTTGGTATTTCTCTTTGCCAAGATTTAAGAGAGGAACAAATGTTGCAGATAAGTTACTTCCTCAAAATTCCGTAACCATTATGGGACCTAAAATGCAAATAGGTTTTCCAAAGAATTTAAAAATTGATTCGGGTGTATTTATCGGTCCATGATATTAAGCATTTTGAGACGTGATTCCTTTTTATTGTTGAATTTTTTTATGAGAATATTAATTGCCTCGGGTATTGGTTCAGTGAGTGCTATATATCCCACTCAACCTCTATCAAAGTATTGTACAGACAAAGTGGGCACCATGATAAGACTTAAAACGAAATCTTATAACAGGTCCACTTTGTGTACGTTCTCCAATTTGAACAAACTATGGCCATACATGTGGCTTTATATTCACAGTTGTGCAGAGTGACAATTTTATGGATTTCCATTATAGATATGAGTGGGAATCTATCCAAACTTCTTTAATTATTAATAAGGCTCACTGTTTACCTTTTTTTTTTTAAACTTTAAACTTTTGTAATTTTTGACTTTTGTGACACCATCTAATAAAATTTAAATGACAATGAAGAAATGATGCGAATTCCTGAAACAGTTACATATACAACATTATTATAATATACTCTCCTGTTTTATATTAAATAAGTTATTTTTCTTTTTAGTCTGTTCCAAAATAAATGACACTCTAAATTTGAAAATAATGTAACTTTAAACTCTTCATTTTATTTTTTTGTCATACAAATGACATGACCCCAGGAACCTTCCTCTTAAGCTTTTAAGACCATAATTTTCAAAAGTCTTTCCTTTTTATTAAATTACGTGCCGAGTCAAACTAACTCAGATAATATGAAATATGAAACGGAGGGAGTGAGTAACAATTATTGTTGTCATATCTGTTGAAATAGTTTTGTACCAAATGTGTTGATTATATATTATTCTTCAGGTCAGGATCATTTTTTTCTCTAAAATCCCTAATGTTTAATTTGCAAAAGAAAGTAAAAGAAACTTTTCATTAGGACGGTCATATTAGGTTAGAGTGGCTTACTGGCTACTGCCTTACCCATTACATAACTCTCCCAAAACAGAAAAAATAAATAAATATGAGGGGTGATAAAAGAAAAAAGAAAAGAAATGAAGGCTTTCTTTCAAATTTCAACACTTGTTTTTACCTTGTTTTCTTTTTTTTCCTTTTGCGTCCAAACTACCACAACAAAAAGAAGGGTCCACTTTTCACCAGTTTCTCACTTTAGGGACTTCAAAAAGTCAGTCTGCCAGTTTCTAACTTTCCATTGACTCATGCAAACGAAAAAAGTCCTTTTCGCCTTAAATCCAAAGCTATTATGGCTAATAGTGTATTTTGCCAATTTTTTTTTGTCAAAAGTATTTTTGGCCAAAAATTGAAGTGATTAATTAAATTTTTGGAAAGAAAAAAAAAAGTAGTTTTTGAAAAGCAGAAAAAATTAAATTTTCTTCAAAAGCAATTTTTTGAGATGCATTTTTCAGAAAATAAGCTTGGTCAAACGCTAATTGCTGCTAAGAAGTGTTTTTCAAACTAATTAGCCAAACACAAGCTGTTTATCCCCAAAAGTACTTTTGAGAAAAATATACTATTAAAAAGAAATAAAAATATTCTCAAAATAAGCTGATTTTTCAAGCTTGTCCGAACGTGAAAGGGAGATTTTTTGGCTTAAATAAAACAAACAAACAGAACGTTTGGACTTCTTTCTCCTATTAATCTTATGAACATTCCATTTATTGAACTAATCATTTGTCGATTATTTAAGCCTTTAACGGTATTAAATTTTTTATAGTTTCTCTATTGCTTGTACTACTTATAGTAACAGCTTTTATCATCTTTAACATGCCCTCGAGAGGAAGTCAAATAAAGAGAAGTGAATAAATAAGGCCGGTGGCAGGATGCGAATTGACGCAAATACCCTAATATATGTAGGGTCAAGGATTATTCTAACCAGAAATCTAATTTTCTCTAAGGGCTCTCATGTCATTTGGAATTATAAGCTCTTGTGGTGCACAAAGAAGGGCCACAATTAAAGATGAGAACGGAGAAACGTTGGCAAACTTATGAAGCTTCTTTTCTTTTTGGAAAAAGAACTAGAAAATAATTATTTATTAAGTTTTAACATTATTTTTCATGATATAGAACGAAATTTGTTTCTGCTTCTGCTATTATCTTAATGAGGAAAAAGTAATTAAGAGCAAAAAAAAAAAAAGAGAACAACCTCAGCTAGGTGAAAGAAAATTAAGCATCTTAATGAACTTTGGTGATGTTAATTTAAGAAATATTATTACCTTTTATGAACTCATTAGCTAATTAGTATAACCTGGAAATCAGTTCTCGTATGTTGAAAATGACACAAACAATAAATTGCATTTTTTTTAAAAGTTTGATACGACAAAAGTCCGAGTGAACTAGACTAACATGACTCATGCATAAATCAGTAAAAAGGAATCCTTTTATTAGCGAGGAGTTGGATAAGAAGAAACTCTCACGTCCGGTTCTGTAGCAAAGATGGAATTCAAAAACAATCATCAACTATAACCCAAAAGAACCAGATTCCGTAAACAACATAGAGGAAGAATGAAGAAAAAGATAGGTATACTTACGAATATCATCATCACTAAAGGGCTTCAAATCGGCGATCTCATCCGGTGGCACGGTGAAGCCGGTGAAGGAGAAAGATAAGCCCAAGCTAGCACTAGAGGCGCGGCTTAGGGCGGCGCCACTGCTAACTTCATCTAAATCAAATTTCAATTGAGCACTTCTTGACTTTCTAATGTGAGTGTTTTTCCCTATGCTGCTGCTGCTCCGCCCCGGTGACGCCGCAGCTAGCCGCCTGCTTGACTTCCTCGACAGCGTCTCGGGCCCTCCCACTGGCTCGCTGACCGGGGACTTCGTTGCACCCATTGCTGCCGAAATTGCTTCTATCAGTTGATCAGACTTTGTACGCAGTAAACTTGTGGTACTCGGTTTATCCATCATTTTCCTTTATATGTACATTCAAATGCAGACGTTAATAATAATAATATAAAAAGAATTAACTTATATGCTGTGAATGTATGAAAAAAATTTATTTAAAATATAATATAAAAATAATTAATAAATGTAAATTAAGGCGCCCATTTTATCAATTACAATGCATCTAGTTAAGTTTTCTAATTAGTATATTTTCCTCTATCTCATAGCTTTTTGCTCTAAGATTACTATCTTTCGGTCATGTTTTTCTCACTATGTGTTACTAAATTAAGTTAGTTCAAAATATTCTATTAATGATCAAACGACTACAGGAAATGAAAAAAAGAAAAAATAAACAATTCGAGAAAGAAAAATATATATAGGCTATCATAACTCTTTAATTTGTTATTCTTGGGGAGAGAAGAAGAGAAGCGGGAGATTATTTAGAAATTGACAATTGGTTATTACCTTAAGGGTAGAGACTTCGTTAGAGAGGCTATAACGGCTGCGGGTAATTTTGGAGTTAAAAAAAATAAAAACAAAATTCTTAATTATTGCTACAAAATAAAATACATAAGAGAAGGAGGGAACTAAATCACTAGAAAATGAACACTACAAGATGATAAGTTGCAAATTTTCATACCTTATACAACCAAACAAAGGCTTAAGCAGAAAGAGTAGGGAGAGAACTATGGAACTAAATGCTTCACTTCTCTTGTCTCTTAATTATTTACATTGCCAAAGTGCAATCTTTTTCCTTTTATAGCAGCAATAAAGAGAGGGATTGTTGAGATTACTTAAATACCCTTGCCCATTTGATAAATCACTAATCTCCCCATTTTGCATAATACTATAATTCCAGCAGCGGTGAGAAACACTTGACATAAATGCAAAAGATATGATAAATATTCATAGACATGAATAACAAACATCAATTTTGTTTGTCTAGTCCAAATCATCCTTGTCGTACACGTGTCCGGACATTTTGCTGTCCCATTTTTGTTTCCTCTTGAGAAATCATTATCAGTTGGAAGTCTATTCGTCATCGCATTTCGTACAAAACTCATTGAATTAGCATATACATTATACATTTACTAGCCAAGAATAGGTGAAGTTTCAAACGATGATAACTTAGTCATGGACCAGATCCATTATATTAAGCACAATCATAATCAACCTATACATGTGAGATGCACGTGAAGGAGATAAGTTTCATTGATCAAGCAGCAATATCTCCTGATCTGATCGAAAATGTTGCATATTGGATAAGGGGAGAAAGTCTCATTATGTGAAGAGAACACAATCCGGATAAAAGATAGTGTTGGAGTTTGAGTTGTTCAAGGACTCAATTTCGATGGAAGATCATCAATCTGATTACTAAACGATTAAAAGATAGTGATTGTTCTCTTTTACAAACATTGCACAAATGCAGAAGTTAAACTAAATTGAGAGCAAAAGAGCAACGCAATTTTGCAAATAATTTATGTGAGATTTGAGTGTGCACTCTTGAAGCTACTTGGACGAGATAGAAAAACCAAATTGTGTCTTTCTTTTATTCTAGTTCAATTGTAGTAGGTAAGTTAAAGTTGTACCTTTCAGCTTTCATAGAAGCAATTGTATTAGGTACTTAGAGTGTTCAAGTTATATGCTAACTTGAAGTTGTCGCAACAGTTGAGGTTGTGTACTACAACGGGATTAGAGTTAATCCTTAGGTTTACAAAGAATTTTGTAAATGCTGTTTTGGCTCAATAATTTTTGTGGAAGTTTGGAAAAATCCTACCGAGTAGTAGGTCGCAGTTTTTTTACCTTTTGATCCAGGTGTTTTTCACGTAAAATTCTATGTGTTCTTTAGTTTATGTACTTATTATTCCGCAAATAGTAGTGTTAGTATACCTAGAAGAATCGGGTTCTTCTAGAGCAAAAAATTGGGTACCACACAAATCATCCCCCCCCTCTTGTGTGGTATTAATGTATAAAACATCAATGGGTATTAGAGCAGATTATCCTTGAAAAGGCTAACACCTTAGGAAAAGACCAAGATGAGTGCACAACTTGAAAACTGGAAAAGGGCAATCCACTGCTAGGCCTCCACTCTTCAATGGTCAGTACTATTCCTGGTAGAAGAACAAGATGAGATATCATATCATAGGAGATGACTATGAACTCTGGGATATAGTCACTGATAGTCCTTTCGCAACTACAAAGAAGAATGAGGAAGGAATGGATGTGCCAAAAACAAGAGTTGACTGCACTACTGAAGATTTGAAGAAATAGGAGAAGAATGCCAAGGCCAAGAAATGGCTTATGTGTGGACTAGGTCCAGATAAGTACAACATAATTCAAAGTTGTACTACTACAAAGAAAATATGGGACACTTTACAAGTGGATCATGAAGGAACTCCTCAAGTAAAGAGATCAAGAGGAACACTACTATATTCTCAATATGAGAACTTCAGTATGAAGGAAGGAGAATCTATCCAGGAGATGTACACAAGGTTCACAATACTAACAAATGAACTTAAATCTCTTGGTAGAATTATAATTGAAGAAGACAAGGTTGAGAAAATTTTGACAAGAGTCTTACTAGTGACATGGAAAAGCAAAATCACTACCATTTATGAATCAAAGAATATTGTCACCCTAAAGCTGGATGACTTGATTGGAAACCTCACTGCCTATGAACTAAGAAGGCAAACCATGAAAATGGATGCACCCAAAAAGGAAAAAAGTTTGGCTCTCAGAATGGTTAAAGGTGCAGATTTGGAGGATGATGAAATAGCCATGATCACTAGAGATTTTAAAAAGTACCTGATGAGAGGAAAGGGTTTCTCAAGAGGTACAACCTTAAATAAACCTAAGGCTCCTGAGAAACAGATCAATGAGGGATTCTACAAATATGGTATGACTGATCACATGATCAAGAACTATCCTCAATGGAAAATTGAATGGAAGAAGGACATGGCTGAATGAAGAAATAGGAAGAAGGAACAGGTTCAACCAAAAAAAAAGATCAACAAAAGGCTATGGTGCTGCATAGGGAGAAATATCAGATGAACACTCAGAAAATGAAGTTGGAGATGAACAAGCACTTATGGCCATTGAAGATTCAGACGATGAACAAGAGCTAAGTGCCCTTTTATCTCAAAGACAAGATTAAATTCCTGTTTAAGAAAGGTTGTCTGAACTGTTGCTAGACTTCATTAATGAGTCTCAGATAATTAAAAATGAGAAGGAAGAGCTGTCTAAGGAATGTGTGATCCTAAAATCCAAGTGCAAAAATCTAGAGTTTAGGGCTAATGAGGGTAAAAATAAAAATACTAAGTTGAAACCAGGTTATTGAACTTGACATTCGTATCCTAAAACTTAGGTCTGAGAACTTAAAACTGAAATTAGGAACGAGAAAGAAGAAAGCTGATCACACATATCTTACCCTAGAAGAAAACTTAGAAAAAATGAAGGATGAGCTGTATAGGAAGGATGAGCAGATAAGAGTATTAAAAAAAGATCCAGGGAAGGTAAAACATGAACTAGATAGAACTTGCAAATGGAAAAAGGTTTATGATGCACTCTCCTAGCTACAAGAAAATCATGGTAGTAACAAAAGAAGACTTGGTTACGGGACTCAAGCACCTAAGTGGGTTCCTAAAAGCAAGTACCTCACTCTTCCTGAGAACAAAATCCGTACAAACTGTGGCAAGAAAAAAATGAATGCAATGCAAAAGAAAAGGTCAGTCAAAAGAATAAAGCTTTTGATCAACAAAAAAAATAAGCTGCCTGGATGGGCTAGAATGAATCTTATTTTTCCCTTTTCCTATAAAAAGAGATGCAAACTAGTTTGGGTTCCTAAGGCTAACCTCTGATTTCTTTTTGCAGGACCAAGTGAAGGGAAGTAGCCAAATATGGTACATGGATAGTGGTTGCTCAAAACATATGACTGGAAGCAAGAACTAATTCCTTTCATTTGAGGACTTAAAGGGAGGTAATTTCTCCTTTGAAAATGGGAAGAAAGATAAGATTATTGGGGTTGGAAAGGTAGGTAAGACAGACTCTCACTCTATTGAGAATGTCTACCTGATAGATGGCTTGAAATATAGCCTGATCAGTATGTCACATTTATATGTTAAAGGTAATCTTGTAGCATTCACCTCTACTAAATGCTTTGTGATTAACCTTACCCCAGATAAGATTGTTTTACATGGAAAAAGAGTTAGAAATATTTACATTGTAGATTTGTCTACTCTCTCAGAAAATGAACTAACATGCCTAAGTGTGCTGGATAATGATCCCCTCACGTGGCACAAAAGACTTGGTTATGCCAGTCTAAACCAGCTAAACAAAATAGTCTCCAAGGACTTGGTGATAGGGTAACCTAACATTAAGTTTAAGGAAGACAAAGTTTGTGAGGCCTGTGCAAATAAGAAGTAGGTAAGATCATCCTTCAAAAGCAAGAAAATAGTAAGCACAACCAAGTTATTGGAACCGGTTCATATGGATCTGTGAGGTCCAATGAGAACCATGAGCAGAGGTGGTAAGAAATATGTAATGGTATTAGTTGATGATTATTCTAGATTTATCTGGGTACTATTTCTAGCATCTAAAGATGAAGCATTTGACATGTTTACTGCCTTTGTTAGTTAAACCCAAAAACAATTAGGAAATCAACTTGCATCCATTAGGTCTGATCATAGAACTGAATTTGAAAATGATAAGTTTACTGAATTTTGTGATAAATATTGTATAGATCATAATTTCTCTGCCCCTAGGACTCCTCAATAAAATGGAGTAGTTGAAAGAAAGAACAATACTCTTGAAGACATGGCCAGGACTATACTTCTTTTTGATAAGTTGCCCCATAGCTTCTGGGCAGAGGTTGTAAACACTGCATGTTAAATTATTTATAGATGCATGACTAGACCTCTTGTAGAGAAGACTCCCTATGAGTTACTTAAGGGAGAAAACCAAATATACCCCCTCTTAGGGCATTTGGATGTAAGTGCTTTATGCACAATAATGGAAAGGACTCCCTAGGTAAGTTTGATCCCAGAAGTGGTAAGGGAGTATTCTTGGGATTTTATTCACATAACAAAACATATAAAATGTTTAATAAAAGAACTTTGTGTGTAGAAGAAAGTGTGCATATAGTATTTGATGAAAATAACATTCTTTCTAAGAGACATGAACATGAAAATGAAGCCATTAGATTGGTAAAGGATTTGACTAAAGCCTCAATACAAGTCAAAGTGGCACCTAAAGAAGGAACATGAGATGGAACATGTAATTCTATTCAAGGCAACCTAATAGGGGGAACCAATCAAAGAGGAACTGAAATAAATCCCCTAAAAGAAATTGTTCATGATCTTGTTTCTCAACAACAGAACATATCTAGTAGGAACCAGTTGGTTGTGAAACCTCACAAGTATCAAAGTTCTCATTCTATTAAGAATATTATCATTGATCTAACATCTGGAGTCAAAATTAGATCACTAAAGAATCTGTGTGCTTTTGATGCCTTTTTATCTCATATTGAACCAAAAAATATTGTCGAGGATTTGCAAAATGCAGATTGGGTCAATGCAGTACAAGATGAACTCAATCAATTTGAGAGAAGTCAAGTTTGGCATCAAGTTCCACGACTCAAGGATAGATTAGTTATTGGTACAAAATGGGTCTTTAGAAACAAACTTGATGAAGATGGAATTGTCACAAGAAACAAGGCAATACTGGTGGTCCAAGGTTACAGCCAAGAGGAGGGCATAGATTATGATGAGACATTTTCTCCAGTTGCAAGACTAGAGGCAATCAGACTTCTCATAGCCTTTGCATCACATATGAAATTCACTATTCATCAGATGGATGTGAAAAGTGCCTTCCTAAATGGCTACCTGAAAGAAGAAGTATTTTTGAAACAACCTCCAGGGTTTGAGAGCAAGGAATGTCCTGAGCATGTGTACAAGATAGACAAGGCTCTCTATAGACTCAAACCGGCCCCAAGAGCATGGTATGAACGACTGTCCAAATTCCTGCTTGAACATGGCTACAAAAGAGCTAAAATTGACAGTACCTTATTCTTAAGGAGAAAATGTAAGGATCTCCTTGTGGTACAAATTTATATTAATGATATAATCTTTAGGGCCACTATTGATAAGCTAAGTAAGGACTTTGCAAAACTAATGGGGAGTGATTTTGAAATGAGCGTGATGGATGAGCTTAACTTCTTCTTAGGCTTACAGATTAAAAAAAGTCCAAATGGAACCATGATCCATCAGCAGAAGTATGCAAATGAGCTAATCAATAAATTTAAAATGGAAGAATCTAAATAAATAAACACACCCATTGCAACTGCCACTAATTGATGTTGATGTACCCGGTTCATCAGTTAATCAAAAGTTGAATAGGGGTATGATTGGTTCACTCTTGTATCTTACTGCTACCAGACCTGACATTATTTTTAGTGTAGGGCTTTGTGCTCGCTTTTAGGCTAATCCTAAAGAGTCTCATCTGACAGTTGTCAAAGGGATACTAATATATTTGAAAGGCACCACTGATATGTGTCCTTGGTATCCCAAAGGTAGCAATTTCAATCTAGTAGGATATGCTGATGTTGATTATGCAGGTTTTCTAGTGGATAGGAAGAGCACCTCAGGTATGGCACACTTCCTTGGTTCATGTCTTGTGTCTGGGCTACTAAAAAGCAAAATTCACTGGCCTTGTCTACTGTTGAAGCTGAATATGTTGGTGATGCTTCTTGTTGTGCGAATTGCTCTAGATCAAACAACAACTGGTAGATTTTGGTATTGAAGTTGGTTGCATTCCTATATTCTATGATAACACTAGTGCTATAAGTATGACAAAGAACCATGTTTATCATAAGAGGACTAAGCACATAAGTGTTAGGCACCACTTCTTAAGAGATAACTATGAGAAGGGATCAATCTCCATAGAATTTTGTGCTACTGATAAGCAAATTGATGACATCTTCACTAAAGCACTAAGTAGAGAAAGCTTTGAGAAGAACAAGTTGGAATTAGGATGATTAATATCACCTAATAGGTCCAGCTCAGAATGCTGAATGAAAATGAAATGAAAAAAAATTTGGAAAAAAGAAGAAAAAAAAATTTGGCTAGAAATTATAACCTTGTGTAAATATCGAGATTAATTTTTAATCAACTTTATACTTTAATTATATACTCCTGTGATATGTGTTTATATGACTCACTCATCCCTTACTAACTTTTATCTGTTATGGCATTTGAGGCATGTTCAAGAGAATTCTAAATGAAGAACCTAGTTCATCAGTATGGGTTCATATGAAAGCTCACGTATGTTTTCTATACTTTGCACAATTAGAAATATTAAAAATTTAATTATGAGCAGAAGTCCGATACTTGTCAAATTCCCAGAATATTCTTTCCGTTGAGCATTGAACCAGTTTTGTCCATTAGGAACTCTAAAACCATGGTTTTTGCCTAAAATCTAGGGAAGCCAAATAATCATTAAAATTCTTGAATTTCACTTGGATTAGACTTCTATTTGACTCTTGAAAAATCTGTCATTACTTAATTAATGTCCAATTCTCTTTAATTACACACCACATATCCAGCCTTCTTCATTATTCTGAAACGGTCAAAAATTCCTCTTCAATTCTAATTGCCCTCTTTGACAAAATTCCCAAATTCTCTCTAGAAACGAACAAACATGTCTAACCCGCAAGATCATCCTGGAACTGCTCCACCGCCATCTCCCTCAAATTCATCCTCATCTACTCCACCCAGTGTATCTCCAAAACCTAGGTTTCGAAGGTGGAAAATGCTTGCTCAAAATACTGTAGCATCAGAGGCTCTAAAGAAGGTTTTAAATGAAAGATTGAAAGCTAGCCAAGTGAAAGAAACCTCAGCTTAAAATTCTGACTCCAGTTCTGAGTGTGAATCCTTTAAATCTACGAGTGAAGGTTGTGAGCACGTGATTTTTACCCTACACATGAGTTATTCCTATAAAATTCAAAATAAATGATAATTTTGTGTGAATTTTTGTGTTAGTTGTTTGCATGTTATTGGCGTGTGATAAATGAAAATATAAAAAAAATTGCATCTTTAAGAAATTAATTCATTTTTTATTAATTAAAGAAAAAAAAATCAAAAAAAAATTAGTTAGCTTTTAAAATTGAAAATTGACAAAAAAGAAGGTAATTAGCTAGTTTTAATTAATTCTAAATAATTACAAAAATACAAAAAAAAAAACAAATTAAAAATACAACAAAATATATAAAAAATACAAGTTATAATAAGAAGAGTAAGGAAAAGGAAGAATAGCAATAATTGGGCCATTTAATCCAGTTTACCTTTAATCCTAGCGGCCCAACACAACTACCCAGCCCCATCCGCCCCAGGCCCAACCGGGTACCCAGCCCAACACCCAAACCCGGTCCCCTTTCCCTTCAATTGTGACCGTCCATGATTTTAATCGGACGGCCACGAATTGTTCTTACACCTTAACATAACACAACCAAAACATAACTCCACAACCTTAAAACATTCACTTCAAACACTTACTGTCTCTCTCTTCTTCTCCAGAACATCCGTCTCTTCTCTTCTCATTCATCCCGGCGCCGCCGCTAGGTTTCCGCCACGGGTGGCGGCGGCCGGCCACCTTTCACGGACAAAGTAACACCAAAATACTCCTCACCTCCTCCTCATCTCATTTCTCTAAGTAGTATCTTCCAAAACCCAACCAATCTCCCCAAATACTAAACCCTAGCCGCGCCGCCACCCCCTCCCATGGCGGCGCCGCCACTCAAAACCACCCCCAAACCAACCCCCCCATCTTTCTTCTTACAACCCTCAACCGTGACACACGAAGAATCGAGTCAAGGCCGCCGGGATTCAAGAAAAACCAAAACAACGGCCAACAACTCAAGAAAATGATGCCGGAATATCAAGACTTGAAAAGATTCAAGAAGTTGAAGAAAAGAAGTGAAGAGAAAACAAAAAAAAAAAAGAAGAACAAAGAAAAACAGAAAAAAAGACCCACGGCCAAATAAAGAAGCTAAGTCTTCTTCTTTGATTTTTATTTGACTCGATTACTTATCTTCTTTGTTTTCGAATTAGTTAATCAGTATTAAGTTCTTGTTTCATTTCTAAGTTTTGATTTATCTTCGATTGCTAGATTTTCTGTTAAAATGATTAGATTTCCGTTTTTTTTTAGTTTTCGGCTATTTATTGAATTATTTTGTTAGTTGATAATTTCCGATTTTTAGGTAGTTTTAAGATTATGTTAGACTTTTTGATTCGGATTGATAGATTTTAGGTCATTTTTATTAAGTGTTGTTAGCATTCTATTAGTTTCTGATCCTATTAGTATAGTTTTAACAAATTTTAGATTCATTAGCATTGAATTCCATTAATTTCTAGAGTTTTCTGTTAATAATCTGCTCTTTTTAGATTTTGGCCACTTTTAGTTCATTCTGTTAGTCTTATCTCCATCCTTATCTGTTCTAACAGTATTATTGGGTTTGTGACTTAAGTATATTCGAATTGTGATTGTTGGAACCATTTAGGTAATCTGTTTCTACCCTGTTTTGACATTCAAGTTGGTCAATTGTTATTGTCGGAGTCGCTTTGGTAGTTTAATTATGATTGTGGGATTGCTTGAGCATTAGGATGTATTGGTTATAGCTGTTAGTTAGCGATTAAGCTTAATTAGTGAATTCGACTTTAGACTAGTTTATATTCAATTGAGTCGATAGTTGAAATCGCACGATTCATAGCAACCTAAGGCAATTACTTGATAGATTCAATTTCGTTAGTTATTTCGATTGATGAGACTCACCATCTATCAAATTGTTCTCCCGAGTCTCGTTAATTGAATAATTGAACAAAAGTGGCTATGTTTGTAAGGCTGCTTAGGGTTGGTTATGAATGTAATGTGAATTTAGCTATTGGATTAATCTGATTTTAAAGTAGTTGAAAGTGCTAATTGGCTAGTTGAGCAATAGTCACTTAATTGTGGCTATTTGCTAAATACAAATCTGAAAATGGTTTAAAATAGGAGTAAAATGCATAAATTAGGAATGTAATAAGCTTTAAGAAGTAGGGGTGAATTGGGAAAAAAGGAAGTTGTTAAACTTGTAATAAGATTAAAAGAGAATGGGTACAATAGGAAAGGGAATTGGCATAATTGTGATAAATATAGAGCATTTAGGGTAGTTTGGGCATAACAAAAGGTATTTTGGTAGATAATAAAAGGGAATGAGGGCACAATAGGTAATACCTAGGAAATAGAACATGGTAGAGTATTCTAGAAGGGGTTATAGTGTAGTTTTCACTAGAATGATTGCACTAACTTGTGCAACAAGCTAAGAATTGAAGGGGTTTTAGTGAAATAGTAATTTTCAGATTTTTTCTCTTTTAGGCCTATAAATAGGTAATTTTAGCTTCAATAATGGGGGTTGAATCTGATTTTTAGAGGTCTCTTTAGAATTAAGCTATAGGAACCCAAGAAAAATCCCAAAAAATACTTCTCCAATCCCAGATCTGAAATTAACATTTCAGATTTATTTTCTTCTATCTTTACCTTCAAATTCATATCAAAAATCCAAAAAATAATAGTAGAATCAGTTACAAATCAGTAGAAAGCTGTAATTACAGTTATTTGAGTATGAAATTGGGTTTAGAAATAATTTGAAGTTCTCGAAATTGTTTGCCCGGCTTTTATTCACTGCTGAGTCTCTCACATACTGCTGTTGCTGAGCATTACTGCTGAAATACTGTCTGCTACATCCTGCATAGCTGTTATGTCTGTTAGATCTAATGAATCTGCCTTGATTTCAGGTACACATTCCTACCAATGTAATTCTGTTAAATGAAAGAGTGAAGCTGGAATTTGTAAGTGTTAATCTCCCCAATTTTTAGATTAATTTTGTAGTATCATCAGTCATTGATTTGAATTAAATTTTGGATGAATGTATAATTAGACTTTTTTAATGTTTAGTAGTATGTTTAGAATGTAATATCCACGAAGTCAGGAGTTTTGGATGATTTCGGCTTCGTTTCAGTAGTAGACTTTATATCCAGTAGTATGTAGTTAACATGTTAGGTAGTTAATAAACTTTTAACAAGTTGTTAATATAATAGAATTAGTATGCATTTGAAGGTTTGGTGTACTGCTGTTACAATAATAAGAAGTTAAGATTCAGTTCTGTTACAAAATTAATTCACAGGCTTTTTCCCTAAATAACGTGTTTGGGTATTGGACTGCTTTGAATATTGAAACTGAAATTAAGAATCATGTTAGTAGGTTTAATATGATGATAAGGTTAATGACGTGATGAATTGGAAATTATGTATCCGGATGATTAGTCTTGCCTGGTGAGATTGATAAAAATGGGTGAAAACTTTGGTAAGAATGAGGGTAATAAGCGGCAAATTTTGATGTTTTTATGGCTCCAAATCACCGTGAATTTTAATGTTCAGTTCATGGTGGAAATTTAATTGCCGTGACATTTGGGAAAACTAAAAATTATAACGATGGTTTTATAGTTTAATTAAATAGAAAATTATGGATTGCATTAAGATTGATCTTAAGTAGTGAGACGAGCCTCGCCACACCAAAATACACAATTGCGGGGCCCTCAATTAATCGTTATAAAACATGTAGACTCGGAAGGACCGTTTAGCAAATTTCACGGTCTTTCCCAAAGTTAACAACACGATAGACTCTTTAGGCACGATTTGTAAATAAAATACTTTCCTAATTACGAGTGTGCACTTGGTGCGACTCAAATCCAAATCTCGGTAAAGCTCTGAAATACACCAAAAGTCATAGGCGTACTGGTTGCGGTATGACTCGAGGCGTGTTTTCGCGATACCGCAAATTCCTAAAAAATGATATTTAACGTAAAAGCACATTATGTTGTTAAAACCTATAATTGAGTCAAACAAAAGTCAAGAACGACAGTGGAGCGACCGTGCTAAAACCACGGAATCCGGGAGTGCCTAACACCTTCTCCCGGGTTAACAGAGTTCCTTATCCGGACCTCTGCTTCGCGGACATTTTAAGAGTCAAAATTCCTCGGATTCGGGATTAACCGGTGACTTGGGACACCATTGTCATTCCCAAGTGGCGACTCGATTAATCTCTAATAAAATCCCGAACCGATTGTCCTTTGATTGGAAAAACTCCTTCCCTTACGTTATTTTATCCGTCTTGGGTAATTGAGCGTCGGGGTATACCCTACGAGTGTATTTATATGCTTTTAAGTATGTGGGGTAGTAAAAAGGGAGGTGTGACTGTCACACCTCTTTTTTACGCACCCGCAAGGATGCAAAGAGTTTTTCCAATTAAAGGACAATCGAGATGGGATTTATTTTAATTATTTCAGAGTCGCCACTTGGGAGATTTATGGTGTCCCAAGTCACCGGTTAAATCCCGAATCGAGGAAAAGAATGACTCTATTTAACGGTCCGCGAACCAGAAATCCGGATAAGGAATTCTATTAACCCGGAGAAGGTATTAGGCATTCCCGAATTCCGTGGTTCTAGCACGGTCGCTCAACTGTCGTGTTTGGCTTATCTATCTGCTTTTTTACAATTATGTACTTAGCGCAAGTTAATACCCCTTTACCGCCTTTATTATTGGTTGTGATTTACGAAAGAGAAAGTTGCTTAAAAATATGCTTTCGAATCACGTCACATGAAATGCACCCGGATCCTCAACATATTCTTATTCAACATTTCGGGGTTTGGGTTTGGGTCACATGAAATGCACACCCGTATTAAAAGAAACAAGGTACAATTAAAATATGCACCCGGATCGACTACTTATTTACACTGTTGAGAAAGGCGTGATATTCGTTAAGAAACGACGCATCTCGAAATCTAAGTATTTATATGTACATTTATGACGGCTATGTGATTAGTGTAACTATTGGGCGAGGCGTACCTTCGATTCAAATCTAAAGCGAACTACATCCCAATGGTATCTTACTTAAGAGTTGATTCCAAATTACTTAAAACTCGCTACGAACCACATCACATGAAATGCACCTGTGGTTCTTAACACGCTTTGTTTATTCTTGCCCAAAATTGGGGTCGGGTCACATGAAATGCACCCCCGACTCTTTTTAATCTAATTACGTCATTCCGTTGAGTAACAACTCCCTAGCTAATCTTGCTTGTAACATAAGGTCTATCATTTAATAGGTTTGGAGATTACACACATGAGTAGGGAAGATTGAACAGAGATACAACAGACTAATTCGGGTTTACGTGCATATCTAATGATAGTGTATCTTTGGTCTAGCTACATTTTCCATAACAAAACTAACAATACAAATTTAATTAGACAGTAACAGAATGTAATCAAGCATAGACTTTGGACGACTACATGATTCAACAGACTTCAAACATAAACTTCAGGCTTCATTCTTTTTGAACCAGGGAATTACAATAACAGAGATGTGTACCTGGAATGTGAAAGAACAAAGAAGAGTGAGCGATGGTAATGCCGCAACAGTAACAGGAACAGTAACAACAACAACTCCACACCAAAACAAATGGTGAACCAGCTAATAACCCCAACAACCCAAACAGTGATCAAATTCTTCAAACTTTACCAACTAATGGACTAATGGAACAGTAATGGCCAGGCAGCAATCAAATGGCCATTACAGTTAAGTAGCACAACCACAAAATAATGAAACCACAGCAACAACCAAACCAGGCAGCAAACTATAGATCAGCCAGCAACCAAAACGACCAAGAGCAATAAACTACTGACCAACAGCCTCAATTGAACACCACAGCAACAACAATAAGGACTAACAGCAATATTTGAACCAAGCAGTAACAGCACACAGCCAGGCAGCAAACACTAACAGACCAAACCCCAGGCAGCAAACAACTAACAGACCAGCCACCAATAGACCAAAAGCAACCCCAAACAACCAGGCAGCAATATCAGCACACACGACCACAACCAGTGGCAGTAGCCCCAATAACACAGCAATAACAACTAACAGAAGAACCAGCCAGACAGTAGCCAAGAAAACTCGATGAAACAGTGACTCCAAACCAATGAAAACAGTAGCCTTTCTCTGTATCTTCCTATATGTGTATCCTTGTATCTATTTTTCTTCAGGTGCTCTAGTTACTCTCAAGTATCCTCTCAAGTGTCTATATGTATCTATGAATATTTGCTCTCCAGGTACTGTTTTTGCTCTCCCAGATGCTCTCAAGTGTCTGTATGAATCTCTATCCATCTCCCTCTATAGGTTCAGTTTGATGCTATATTTATAGCTAAAAGTCCCTCCAGAACACCTGCCCCTAAGGTTACCCCCTACCCTGACTTCCCAACCCATCATATTCCCTGCAAACCCACTGTCTACTGTCCAAAGTATGGACTCAGCATTAAACAATAATGCTGGTGGCAGGAGCCTCAGTGGGATGCCCTGCAGTGCTCAGTTCCACTAGCCCTTGTGATTAAACAATTAACCTATTAACTACAACCAATTATCCCCTTTTAATCTGAATCAAACAGTAACAAGCTCTACACCAGTGAATTGCATCAGGCAGATTCAAGGGATTAATATTACGAACTATTTCCCTGACGACTTTAATCATATTGAACCTATGATTCATCTTAACAACTAAAAACAGAGGGAATTGGCCAAATAAAAGGCCTCAAAGGAGGAGAACAAATCGACTGTTATGAGAAATGAGAAGCATGCTAGATGAGAATTGAAACAATGAATAAAACAACACACATATTCACAAAAATCGAATTAAATTGACCGAAGAAGGAATGAATACCTCATAAGGAAACTGCCGACCAAGCTTCGAGCTAAGACTCGGAATTATTGAAGCCAAACGGGCTTTAATCAAGATGTTCTCGATTGAGAACACCTAGACTAAAGTCCCTTGGACTTCAATTGCGGCTAACCCGGCTTGAATTGAGTTACTTCAAAAATTAGGGTTCTTGGGCTCGGATTTGGGGCTTTTGTATTTTTGGTTAGATTCGAAGCAAACCAATGTCAATGGGAGTGTGGGGGAGGTGTGGGGGGGACTGTGGTGTGAATTTGGGGTGATTTGGCATAGGTTCGAGTTTGACTCGAATCTTCAAATGAAGATTCGAGGAGCTCCGGCATGATTCGAGGTTAGTGGAGGCCGGGTTCGTGATGGGGGAGGTGAGGGGAAGGTTTGGCGTTGGTT
Source organism: Nicotiana noctiflora (assembly GCA_032618575.1). Lineage (NCBI taxonomy): Eukaryota > Viridiplantae > Streptophyta > Magnoliopsida > Solanales > Solanaceae > Nicotiana > Nicotiana noctiflora. The sequence continues at coordinate 108,629 of JASVEL010005123.1, read as the reverse complement.
TGGGTTTGATTGGCCTACCGGAACCGCCGTGAGGCGATTTCCGGCAGGCGGAGTGCGGCGGAGGAGGGCGGCGTTACACCGGGCTTTGAGAGCTTCTGAAGGAGATGAAGGGAGAGGGGGGGTCTGGCTTGGGGGGCGGGGTATGGAATGAGGAATATATACCGGAGATGAGATTGAATCCTGATCGTTGGATCATTTACGATCAACGATCAGGATCCCCTCACTTAAACCAAACGACGTCGTTTGGTTAAATCATAACCTGAGTGTATGTTGAAATTAAAGGATTAATCTGGGCCGTTGGATTATAAGATCCAACGGTCCAGATCGAGCGTTACACAGGCTGGACGGGTATGTTTGGAATTAAAGGGTTAATCTGGGCCGTTGGATGATAAAATCCAACGGTCCAGATCGAATGCCCCAGTGACAGATGCTGGACGGATTGGGCTTCGTTTGGGCCTGGTTTTCCTGGACTAAACTATGGCCCAATTTGATCTCATTACTACACATATATATATATACATGTATATATATATATATATATATATGCATACAATTATCCCACACAATTATATATCACCTAAAAATGTAAATCACATGACTTCGATATCAAACACTAAAAATGCAAAACTTAGCATATATTTTTTGTATTTTTTTAATTTAAATAAATAAACGTGCACACAAAAGGTAAAATAACACAAAATCACAAAAATCATACCCGACACCAAACTATTTTTATTTTTGAATTTTCTGGGAGTACTTCTCAAGTAAGGCAAAAATCACGTGCTCACAGCTGCCCCTCTTTGCGCGTAAACACGCAGAGTTTTCGTGCAAAGATAAATGAGCGGATATAAGCGATTTTTGCCCATTAGAACACTCCGTATGAAGCATTTTGGAAAAGTTTTGACCGAACCTTGCTTCAAAGGTCTCCTACATATCCCTGGCTAAAAGGGAATCAGGTCAATGTAGTTCGGGGAGTTCTGGTAGCTGGGACTACCATGCCTGTTGCGATCTCGCTGTTACTGCTGTTGCCGCTGTTACTGCTGTTACCACTGCTTAGCTGATTTCCTTGTTACACTGCGCTAAGCAACAAAAACAAGAAACTAGACTAAGTTATAGTACTACAAGTTCTTATCTATCCTTTTTAACTTGATCTCGTCGCGCTCCTTGCCATCTTGTCTGACTTGGCGTTCCTTCTGATGCTTCTTCTCTTCTTATGAACTTGGATTCATGCCGGAGATTTCTGTTACATTCTACCGCTTTCTTCTACCAAATTAAAACAGATCGCCACTCCATTCTCCAAGCGGGCTCCCTGACTTCAACTACTACTCCAAAATTAAATCGCCACTCCATTCTTCGGGCGGGCTCCCCGACTTCAACTACAACTTCAAAATTAAATCGCCACTCCATTCTTCGGGCGGGCTCCCCGACTTCGACTACTACTTCAAAATTAAATCGCCACTCCATTCTCCAGGCGGGCTTCCCGACTTCAACTACAACTTCAAAATTAAATCGCCACTCCATTCTCCAGGCGGGCTCCATGACTTCAACTACAACTTCAAAATTAAATCGCCACTCCATTCTTCGGGCGGGCTTCCGACTTCAACTACTACTTCAACATTAAATCGCCACTCCATTCTCCGGGCGGGCTCCCCGACTTCAACTACTACTTCAACATTAAATCGCCACTCCATTCTCCGGGCGGGCTTCCCGACTTCAACTACTACTTCAAAATTAAATCGCCACTCCGTTCTCCGGGCGGGCTTCCCGACTTCAATTACAACTTCAAAATTAAATCGCCACTCCATTCTCCGGGCGGGCTCCCTGACTTCAACTACTACTTCAAAATTAAAATCGCCACTCCACTCTCCAGGCGGGCTCCCCGACTTCAACTACAACTTCGAAATTAAATCGCCACTCCATTCTTCAGGCGGGCTTCCTGACTTCAACTACTTCTTCAAAATTAAATCGCCACTCCATTCTTCAGGCGGGCTTCCCGACTTCAACTACTACTTCAAAATTAAATCGCCACTCCATTCTCCGGGCGGGCTTCCTGACTTCAACTACTTCTTCAAAATTAAATCGCCACTCCATTCTTCAGGGCGGGCTTCCCGACTTCAACTACTACTTCAAAATTAAATCGCCACTCCATTCTCCGGGCGGGCTTCCCGACTTCAACTACAACTTCAAAATTAAATCGCCACTCCATTCTCCAGAGGCGGGCTTCCTGACTTCAACTACTTCTTCAAAATTAAATCGCCACTCCATTCTTCAGGGCGGGCTTCCCGACTTCAACTACTACTTCAAAATTAAATCGCCACTCCATTCTCCAGAGATCGGAATCCCTGACTTCAACTACTTCTTCAAAATTAAAATCGCCACTCCATTCTCCAGGCGGGCTTCCGACTTCAACTACTACTTCAAAATTAAATCGCCACTCCATTCTCTAGGCGGGCTTCCGACTTCAACTACAACTTCAAAATTAAATCGCCACTCCATTCTCCGGGCGGGCTTCCCGACTTCAACTACTACTTCAAAATTAAATCGCCACTCCATTCTCCGGGCGGGCTTCCCGACTTCAACTACAACTTCAAAATTAAATCGCCACTCCATTCTCCGGGCGGGCTTCCCGACTTCAACTACTACTTCAAAATTAAATCGCCACTCCATTCTCCGGGCGGGCTTCCCGACTTCAATTACAACTTCAAAATTAAATCGCCACTCCATTCTTCGGGCGGGCTTCCGACTTCAACTACTACTTCAAAATTAAATCGCCACTCCATTCTCCGGGCGGGCTTCCTGACTTCAACTACTACTTCAAAATTAAATCGCCACTCCATTCTCCGGGCGGGCTTCCGACTTCAAAATTAAATCGCCACTCCATTCTCCGGGCGGGCTTCCCGACTTCAACTACAACTTCAAAATTAAATCGCCACTCCATTCTCCGGGCGGGCTTCCCGACTTCAACTACAACTTCAAAATTAAATCGCCACTCCATTCTCCAGGCGGTCCTGACTTCAACTACTACTTCAAAATTAAATCGCCACTCCATTCTCCGGGCGGGCTTCCGACTTCAATTACAACTTCAAAATTAAATCGCCACTCCATTCTCCGGGCGGGCTCCCCGACTTCAACTACTACTTCAAAATTAAATCGCCACTCCATTCTCCGGGCGGGCTTCCGACTTCAATTACAACTTCAAAATTAAATCGCCACTCCATTCTTCAGGCGGGCTTCCCGACTTCAACTACTACTTCAAAATTAAATCGCCACTCCATTCTCCAGGCGGGCTTCCCGACTTCAACTACTACTTCAAAATTAAATCGCCACTCCATTCTTCAGGCGGGCTCCCTGACTTCGACTACTACTTCAAAATTAAATCGCCACTCCATTCTCCAGGCGGGCTCCCTGACTTCAACTTAAATCGCCACTCCATTCTCCAGGCGGGCTTCCTGACTTCAACTACTACTTCAAAATTAAATCGCCACTCCATTCTCCAGGCGGGCTCCCTGACTTCAACTACAACTTCAAAATTAAATCGCCACTCCATTCTCCAGGCGGGCTCCCTGACTTCAATTACAACTTCAAAATTAAATCGCCACTCCATTCTCCAGGCGGGCTCCCTGACTTCAACTACAACTTCAAAATTAAATCGCCACTCCATTCTTCAGGCGGGCTCCCTGACTTCAACTACTACTCACTGATTTCATCCTATCTTGATTACCTTCCTTTGCCTCTTGTACCCTATCCTTGTTCCTGCATTACCTCTCGGACCACCTTCTCTTCTGAATTATCCTGTCTTGGAATTGCTTTCCCCGGTCGTATTACTTTTCTTCTGGCTGCTGGGGATATTTTTGGAACTGTTTACTCGCCTGCTGGGGGGTGATGCTGCTGAGGAAGTATTCTTTGTTTCCTTCACCCCTCATTCTCTTCCTTCTCCCCCTACCTCTTCTGGGGACTCACGCTTTTGTTTCCTTGATCAAATTATAGGATGTAATACTGCTGGGGGAATCTCGAAGCCATTTTTTCTTTTTTCCAATAACTGCTGGGAATGATGCCCGGCTCAAAGATCACCCCGTCTTGTGTTGCTTTCTACACTTATCCTCTGAGTCTTGCTTTCCAGAAAATTTTCGCAACAGGAGAAAATTTTCTGCCCCAGTGTGATAAACTTCTGGACGGTATGCTTTTCTGCCATCGGACCCTCTTTTCCTGCTTTAAATCAAAGAAAAATTGTTAGTTTCAAAACGCCGCGAGTGGTCATGCCACTCTTGTTGAGGCCATTCTCTTTCAGCTGCTTGGCCTCTCTCGAACTTTGAGGATGACGTTGATGCTTGCTTGGGAAGATGCTTTTTCCACGAACGACCTCTCATCTTTCCTTTCATTCCACTCTTTGGTTTGGTCCGACTCTTTTTAGCCGGTGATCTGTTGCGTGAAATCATCTTTCGGACATGCCACATGTGTCCATCATACTCCATAATTCTTGCGAACCTTCCACTCGGCCTGTCATCCCAATCTCACTATCGTAACGACTTCCGTCTCATTGCCTTGTTCCAATGCCTATTCACTTTCAATATACTGCTTTGGGAGACTTGGTAGTAAGCTTTGAAAAATCAATTTTCGAAAAATGAAAGAAAGGAAAAGAATACTGACCGCAAATGACCAAAGAAGAGAAAAACTTTTCTGAACTCAAAAATAGGAAAACTTATCTGAATGTGTGCCTGATCCAATGTTATGCCGCGCCTTTGAGATTAAACTACCCAGTCTTTTCAGGTCAATCCCTTTCCGATACCGCGTCCTGCTAGGGGTAAACGGATGTCCCAACCTTGTCTCATGCCGACATCTTGTAACCGTCTTGTCCTGTCACCTCACAGTGCCCTTCAAAGGGTTTTCACTAATGAGATTCTCTCATTTCTCTCTATCTCCCGTCGCCTTAAGGTGCCCGTAAAGGTTTTCACCGTAAGACTCTCTCATTTTATTTCTCTCGACTTCCTTCGCCTTAAGGTGCCCGCGAGGGTTTTCACCGTTAAGACTCTCTCGTTTATGCTTTCTTTCCTTGCGGCGGGGTATCACCCCTGAGATTCTCTCTAGAGCGTTATCCCCTTTTGGTTTGTGCATCCTGAATTCAATCGAGGGTCGGGATGTCACTCTTGGCTTTTGTTCACATGACTTGGCACTTCTCAAATACTGATCGAGAGGTCTTTCTGGTTCTTGATATGGTTTCTGCGCGTGAGGCTGAAGAAAGGGGTTTGGCCTCAACGGTTAGCTTGTTACAACTTTCGGAATCCACACTATCTTTCCAATGAAACAATGACTTCTGCCCCAGTTTTGTTGCTTGGGGGATTTTTGATTTTTATTTTTATTATGACCGAGCCGTGTGGCGCCTACGTATCCTTCTTGAGGAATCAGGTCGAACGTAGTTCACTTTTTCTTGTATTACTTCTTTGTTTCTTTTCTATTTTGTTACACATCTTCCTTGATGATTCCGAAAGAGGGTATATGAAAGAATGATTAAGGCTCAAAGGGGGAAACAAAGGTAAAGTGTTTGGGTAGTAGAACAATTGCCTCTGTCATTTCATTTTCCGAAAAAATGCCAAATACACACAAACGAAACCAAACGTTGACAAATGCGTTAAAGAATTACACATAATATCTCTTAACTGCATCAGAATTGATAGCCATATCGGTGCATCTTCCCTCAACATCCGTCAGACATAGAGCGCCGTTGGACAATACTCTAGTCACCACAAATGGTCCCTGCCAATTTGGAGCGAACTTGCCTTTCGCCTCGGCCTGATGTGGTAGAACTCTCTTCAGCACATGTTGTCCCACTTCAAATCTCCTGGGACGTACCTTCTTGTTATACGCTCTCGCCATTCTCTTTTGATACAATTGGCCGTGACATACTGCTGTCAATCTCTTTTCATCGATCAAGCTCAATTGCTCTAATCGGGTTTTGACCCACTCGTCGTCATCAATCTCAGCTTCAGCGACAATTCGGAGGGATGGGATTTCAACTTCTGCTGGTATTACTGCTTCGGTCCCGTACACCAACAAGTAAGGAGTTGCACCTACCGAAGTCCGGACGGTAGTGCGATAACCCAACAGCGCAAATGGTAACTTTTCATGCCACTGCCTAGACCCTTCTACCATCTTCCTCAATATCTTCTTTATGTTCTTGTTTGCTGCCTCGACCGCACCGTTTGCTTTTGGGCGATACGGTGTGGAATTTCGGTGTGTAATCTTGAACTGTTGACATACCTCTTTCATCAATCCACTGTTAAGATTTGCACCGTTATCCGTGATGATCATCTTCGGGATTCCGAACCTACAAATGATGTGGGAGTGTACGAAGTCTACCACCGCCTTCTGGTCACTGATTTGAATGTTTTGGCCTCCACCCACTTGGTAAAATAATCAATCGTTACCAGAATGAACCTGTGACCATTGGAAGCCGCAGGCTCAATAGGTCCAATAACATCCATACCCCATGCGACAAACGGCCATGGTGCCGACATTGTATGCAATTCAGTCGGCGGAGAATGAATCAAATCTCCGTGTATCTGACACTGATGGCATCTTCGCACGAAACTTATACAATCCCGCTCCATCGTGAGCCAGTAATATCCTGCTCGAAGAATCTTCTTCGCCAATACGTATCCGCTCATGTGTGGTCCGCAAACTCCCGAGTGTATATCTGTCATCACTGTTGTGGCTTGATTTGCATCTATACATCTCAACAATCCCAAGTCCGGGGTTCTTTTGTACAGCACCCCTCCACTAAGGAAAAATCCGTTCGCCAACCGCCGAATAGCTCGCTTTTGATCTCCGGTTGCTTGCTCTGGGTATACTCCTAACCTGAGGTATTCCTTGACATCATGAAACCACGGCTCACCATCCACCTCTTCCTCTATCACATTACAATAAGCATGTTGATTCCGGACATGGATGTGTAATGGATCGACACGAACCTTGTCCGGGTGATGTAGCATCGACGCTAAAGTAGCTAGAGCGTCGGCAATCTCATTATGCATTCTTGGGATGTGTCTGAATTCTACTGATCGAAAGCGCTTGGTCAGATCATGCAAGCACTGACGATATGGGATAAGCTTTAAATCTCCGGTTTCCCATTCTCCCTGAATCTGATGTACCAGAAGGTCCGAGTCCCCCAAGACCAAGACGTCCTGTACATCCATGTCCACCGCTAATCGCAGCCCCAAGATACATGCCTCGTACTCAGCCATATTGTTGGTGCAATGAAAACGCAGTTGAGCAGTAACAGGATAATGATGTCCTGTTTCAGATATGAGCACAACCCCTACTCCGACTCCTTTTGCGTTTGCCGCTCCATCGAAAAAGAGCTTCCATCCCGGATCCTTGGTTAGTTCCAACCCCTCGATCTGCAATACTTCCTCATCTGGGAAATACGTCCTCAAAGGTTCGTATTCATCATCAACGGGATTTTCAGCTAAGTGATCGGCCAGGGCTTGAGCTTTCATAGCCGTCCTTGTCACGTATATGATGTCGAATTCCGTAAGTAATATTTGCCACTTTGCTAACCTCCCCGTAGGCATGGGTTTCTGGAAAATATACTTCAACGGATCCAACCGCGAAATGAGGTACGTGGTGTAAGAAGACAAGTAGTGTTTCAGCTTTTGGGCTACCCAAGTTAGGGCGCAACATGTCTTTTCCAGATGAGTGTACTTGACCTCGTGGACTGTAAACTTCTTACTGAGGTAGTAAATGGCCCGTTCCTTCCTGCCAGTAAGATCATGCTGCCCCAGTACGCAGCCAAACGAATTCTCCAAGACCGTCAGATAAAGAATCAGGGGTCTACCTGGCTCAGGCGGAACTAGTACGGGTGGATTTGACGGATACCCTTTGATCCGGTCAAACGCTTCCTGACATTCTGCCGTCCATTCTATCGCCGCGTCTTTTTTCAATAGACGGAATATGGGTTCACGGGTTGCCGTAAGTTGGGCAATAAACCTACTAATGTAATTCAACCTTCCCAACAGACTCATTACCTCTGTTTTATTCTTCGGCGGGGGTAACTCCTGAATGGACTTGATTTTGGATGGGTCCAACTCAATGCCCCGTCGGTTGACGATGAATCCTAGCAGCTTTCCTGATGGAACTCCGAATGCGCATTTGGCCGGATTAAGCTTGATGTCGTACCTTCGAAGTCTTTGAAAGAACTTCCCGAGGTCGGCAACATGGTCTTCTTGACGCCTAGATTTTATGATCACATCATCCACGTACACCTCAATTTCCTTGTGTATCATGTCATGGAATACCGTAGTCATCGCCCTCATATATGTTGCTCCTGCGTTCTTCAAACCAAACGGCATCACTCGGTAGCAATAAGTCCCCCACGGTGTGATAAAAGCCGTCTTTTCTGCGTCCTCTTCATCCATCAAAATCTGATGATATCCCGCATAACAGTCCACAAAGGATCCAATTTCGCGTCCGGCGCAATTATCAATCAGGATATGGATATTGGGAAGTGGGAAATTATCCTTAGGACTTGCCTTGTTGAGATTGCGATAGTCCACGCATACCCTGATCTTTCCGTCTTTCTTTGGCACCGGTACTACGTTAGCCAACCATTCAGGGTATCGAGTGACACGAATGACTTTCGCCTGCAACTGCTTGGTTACCTCCTCCTTAATCTTCACACTCGTCTCCGTCTTGAATTTCCGCAGCTTTTGCTTGACGGGAGGATATGCCGGATCAGTGGGTAATCTATGAACCACTAGATCAGTGCTGAGTCCTGGCATGTCGTCGTACGACCATGCGAAAATGTCTTTAAACTCCATGAGTGTTTTGATCAGTTCTTCTCTCAGATTGGGTTCAATATGGACACTTATCCGGGTTTCCTTGACGTCATCCGCATTCCCTAGATTAACGGCCTCAGTATCATTTAAATTTGGTTTGGGTTTTTCCTCGAAGTGACTTAATTCTTCACCGATTTCTTCTACGGCTTCATCATCGCCGTACTCTGACTCACTCTCGTCACTTCTTATTTCATGTGTTATTATTTCCAAACCCGATTGACTTTCTAGACTGGGTTGATTAATCTTTAAGCACGCCATATCATTAAGATCAGTTGCAAGAAGGCTGTTCAGAAAAGTAAAAAGAAGGAAAAAGATAAACAAAATTAGACGCGAAGGAACCACATTTCATTAATGGGAATTGTACAAAGGGAAAACAAACTGCAAACTTAAATCAAAAATGAACTAAAAACAAAGGGATTTTACTCCGGGGACAAACCCCCAACACAACATTTCGAAAGAAAAACAATCCAAGACAAACTACCAAGACTCCTTCCGGACAGGGAGAGGAGTAGCCTTCCAGTTATTCAGTTTTGCCTTTGGTCCCACAAATTGTATATCGGCATGACTGGATCCTTCCCCATCCTGGAGCGTACATACATCTGTGAATAGGTCTTCGAACTTCCTGAAGAACTCTTCATCTGGCCTGACCGTAGGACCGGGAATCTTTGGCGCTGGATGTCCTCTTGCTCCGGCCCTGACAAAAGATTGGGAAAGGCGTGGAACAGGTTTTGAGAGCACCCATGTCTTCTGCTTACTCTTCTTTGCTCGCCGGATGTCCTCTGAGGTTGGCTGGAATCCCAAGCCGAAGGTTCCCAAGTTTTCGACCACTGATACCGGTTGTATAATTCCTTGCAGAGATGCACCTAGACCTTTACCGGGTACGAAACCATGCCTCAACATTTCACGCGCTACCATGACATCCGCAGTAATTGTTCTGTCGCCGGGAATGCATTCCCCTTCCGGAACTCGGTGGGCGGACACCACATCGCAGACCCGATATACCCACGGCCCAACATCTTCTTCTGTTTCAACAAAGGGAATGATGGTGCCTGATTGTGGATCGTTCTCTCCATGGACGACGATCTCCTGTTGGTCCCATTCAAACTTGACGAGTTGGTGTAAGCTGGATGGAACTGCTCTTGCGGCGTGGATCCATGGTCGCCCTATCAGGAGGTTATATGACACCACCATGTCCAACACCTGGAATTCCATGGTGAACTCCACTGGCCCAATCGTCAAGATCAACACTATGTCACCAACCGACGCTTTGCCTCCTCCGTCAAACCCTCGAACACATACCCTGTTCTCGCGTACCCTGCCGATGTCTACTTTTAATTTGCCCAGTGTAGAGAGAGGACAAATGTTAGCACTGGACCCGTTATCGACCAAGACTTTGGAAACCACCGCCTCTTCACACTTCACCGTAAGATATAAAGCCCTGTTATGCTCAGTGCCTTCCTCAGGCAACTCGTCATCGGTGAAGGTGATCCGATTTGCTTCGAAGATCCTATTGGTGATCTTCTCCAAATGGCTCACCGAGATTTTATCCGGTACATGTGCCTCATTCAGGACTTTCATCAATGCTTGCCGATGTTCTTCAGAATGTATCAGCAAGGATAGCAATGATATTTGCGCCGGAGTCTTCTTCAACTGCTCTAAGACAGAGTAGTCATGCAGCTTCATCTTTTTCAAGAATTCTTCCGCTTCTTCATCAGTGACCGGCTTTTTCAATACTGCCGGAGTGGTCTTCCTCAATTCCGCAGGGGCAAAACATCTCCCCGAGCGGGTCAACCCTTGGGCTTCACAAACTTCCTCTTTCACCTCCTTTCCTCTGTAGGTCGTTGTAATCCGAGCATAATTCCATGGGACGGCCCGGCTATCAGTTACTGGCAACTGTGTTGCCGGCTGGATGATGAAAGGATCCATTCGAACGCCTGCTACTGTCAGGATGGGCTTGATTGCTGCCCCTGGTACAACTATCTTGGCCGGCTTCACCGGTACTTCGTTCACACTTTCCTTTCCTGCTTCCGACTCTCCTGGTATGTCTTTCTTGCAACTGGGCGACTCATCGAAGCTTGGCCCTTTTCTCGTTCCTGCCCCGCTAGACTTAATCATCATTACAGTCTGGGAGGCTTTCTCCTTTCCTTCCTCCGCCCGTACCAACTCGATCATATTGGTCTCATGATGAGTTGGAAGCGGGTTTTGGTTGATGTTGGGCTCTGTTGGAGTCTGGACTTCAATCCTGCGAGTATCAATAAGCTCCTGGATGGCCGTCTTCAGCCTCCAACACTTTTCTGTATCATGTCCCGGACATCCCGAGCAGTAGGCGCAATTCACTGAATGGTCCAGGTTCTTCGAAAGAGGGTTTGGTAGCTTAGCTTCAACCGGATTTAGCAAACCTACTTGTTTCAACCGGTGGAACAGACTGGTATAAGACTCTCCTAAGGGAGTGAAAGTCTTTGGCCTCGGCGCCCTGTCGCCCCTGAATGCCTGGTTCGGACGGAAACTCGCGCCCGAGGGGTTTCTGTAAGCTCTTGGGGGTGGATGATTGTTCTGGGGGTTCGGTGCACGCCACGGTGCATGAACAGGAGGTGCAGAATAGGATTGTGCATGGTGGACAGTAAAATGGGGATCAGGTGTGGGATAATAATGTTGCGGGTGGTTATATGGGTTGTGGGGGTAATTTTGGTGGTGAGGTTGGGGTGGGCTATATTGGGGTGCGGGGCCTCTATTTCTGAACCATGCCCCGGACTCGACGGCCGCAACTTCCTCTCTCCTCTTTTTCCCCAGTACTCCTCCAGTACCACTTTGGATAGCCTGAGTGGTGGCTTTCAGTGCTGAGTAACTCATGATCTTGTTGGCCTTCAAACCTTCCTCGATCATACCCCCATTTTTATCACCTCGGTGAATGATTTACCTACGGACGTTACCAGATGTCCGAAGTAGGTGGGCTCTAATGTCTGCAAGAAGTAATCCACCATCTCGCTCTCTCTCATCGGTGGATCCACCCTGGCCGCCTGTTCCCTCCATCGGAAACCAAATTCCCTGAAGCTTTCAGCAGGCTTCTTCTCTAATTTTAGCAATGATAGGCGGTCGGGGATTATCTCAAGATTGTATTGGAAGCTGGCCGATAAAAGCTTGAGCCAAATCATCCCACGTAAACCATCTACTGGGATCCTGTCTAGTGTACCACTCCAACGCCGATCCTCCCAGACTCTGGCCGAAGTAGGCTATCAGAAGTTCGTCCCGTCCTCCGGCCCCTCTCATTTTACTGCAAAACCCCCGCAGGTGGGCCACCGGGTCACCATGCCCCTCGTATAGGTCGAATTTGGGCATTTTAAATCCTGCTGGCAACTGGACGTCCGGAAATGGACACAGATCCTTATAGGCGACGCTGACCTGGTTGCCTAAACCGTGCATGTTCCTGAAGGACTGCTCCAGGCTTTTAACTTTTCTGGCAACTTCCTCGTGTTCCGAACTTTGGAAGTGTTTTTCCGGTTCTGCCGGATTATCCCAGTGAGGTGTATGTGATTGTGGTTCAGGAGCCCTGAAAGTAGGCTCTGGAGGATAGTAAGAGTTGTCATGGATCTGAACATATGGCTCGCTGGCCGGCCTTTGCAGAGGAGCAGGTGGAGGTGCTACAAAAACGGGGGTGACTGGAGGAGGATTTGGTTTGGCCGGTGGAATGTGGGTGGCATATGGATTTTCCCCCTGAAAGTATGGATAGCTCGGGGCGCTTGTTGAAGGATCGACGGGCGGATGTTCCGGAGCTGAGGCGAGAGTAGGGCGGTTTGGTGAAGACTGTTCCCTGGCCCAGGCCAGGTGCATCTCTGTTATCCGTTGTTTTAACCGGTCTACCTCTTCTTTCATGATTTGTAGCTCGGATTTTTCTTCCTCGAGACTCTTGCCAGAACTAGACATGCTTACTGTAACCGGTCCTTTGGATCTAGTACGGTAGTGATGGCTGGCCAGGATATTCTGTCAAACCAACTGCTAAACTTTCTGGAATACGCAACAAACTTGTTAGTTCACCGAGTTTGACAGATATGTTATAGCACGTTGGATGCAATGCACCTAACCAAATAACCCTTTCTACGTGTACTCTTTAACATGCGTCATTCCGGCCCTTTTTCTTTTTCTTTTTCTTTTTCTTTTTCTTTTTTTTCTTTTTCGACTATCTTTGCAAGCCTTATTGTTATTTAGCCTTTGGATTCTTTTTCTTTCTTTTTAGTGGTGGTCGAATCTTATGTGGATTGCCTACGTATCACGACCCCGCGTGAATCAGACCGAGCGTAGTTCTGGTAACAAGATTGTGGCAAAATTCAGTAACTTTTATATCAAATAACACCGTGTAGTTACAAAACACGTCTTACAAAAATCAGCAAAACAAAAGAAAATGCTTGACTTGGGAAAGTAAAGAAAATGCCAACTAGCTTGACTCAACATTTCAAAGTACATTTTCAATCAAAAATCTAATGCCCTAAATTCCCGGGGGCCGCGAGGCATCATTCGGCCTTGCCGCGGGCCTTGGTGTGAGGTCCTTGTGCAGTTCCCTCAACTCTTCCATGATCCGATGAACATAACCCATAATTGAAGCGAAAAGGTCGGCGCGGGGCATTCGTTCACAAGCTAGGCACTTCATGGTGACATAGTGCCCGATTTCTCCAATTCTATCCTTGATCATGTCCCTTTCTCCGAGTAGCCGCTCTATTTGCTGGTTTTTCGCCCCCAATCTTCGAGCATTGTTGGTGACTTGATCTAGGAGCCTATCCACTTGTCCTTGCAGTCGGGCCATCAAATTGTCGCAGCGGTCGAGGTCTGCTCTGGCATCTTGGGCTTGCTTGAAAACCCGCTCCCTAAGGACAACATTTGCTTCCCTCGGGTTAGTGATGATATCGGTGTAATCTTCTTCCACCCGCTTTAGGTGAAGTGCATGTTGATGTGCCTCCTTTTTCCAGCTAGCACGGATCCTCGTTATTTGGGCTTTTGACTCGTCCAATTCTCTTTGGATGTCGGTGGCTTGGCTTCTCAAACCCCTTATCAATTTTTCGTCGGCCCGACTCCTCGACTGTCTGTCAGCATCTCTTTTCATTTGCTGGATTTGAGCTCTCAAGAAGTCATTTTCTTGTATCAACTTCTTTTTATCTCCTTCGTCGGTGGCAGCTTGCATGTTCTTCTCGAATTGGAGGTCCCGGACCTGCTGTTCTATCCTGCCAATCTTCGTCCTGTATCCCTCCTCCTTTGCTAACCAATCCCATTGTTCCCGTGAATCTTCCGTGAACTGTTGGACATGGGCTCTTTTAGAACATTTCCGACGAATCTGAAATCTTTTCCCGAACCACACGTTGTACTTTGGGTCCACCTCTCCCTTAGATAGTTCCCGGACCATGGTTTTAGGCTCAAGGAACCGACATTCGTGCCACGGCCTTCTAACCTTCTCTTCGGGGAAGACAACTCCCGGGCTCAACTCAATGGCGTACTTCCTTAGGTCTTGATCGGTAGGAATAACCTGAAACCTTCCTAGTTGACGTAATACATGGTGAGGGACATATGGTTGGACACTGCGGATCCCCATCAGAAGGATATAACACTCCTCGGCTGCCATATATATTACTTCAGTATCGGGTAGCCACCCGAATGCCCATTCAATCTGATCGGCTTCTATTGAGCTCAGTCGTGCAAGCCATGCCTCGACGCCTTCAGGGAATACAGCACCCATCATCCGTTCTTCGAAACCCCTGATACAGTTTTTTCCGGTCAACCCATGGTTCATGTATTGTGTTCGGTGATGGAGGTGTTCTTGCATCCATAATTGGAGTAACAGATTGCAACCTTGGAAGAAATTGCCCCCTTCTCGGCATACGGTCAAGGCTCGATAGATTTCGGACAAAACCAAAGGGACCACCGTGCTGGTAGCCTTTTTGATTGCAACATCGGCTATTCCTACCAGACTTATCTCTATTTTCTTATCTTCGCGCGGACAAATCACAATCCCCAAGAATGTCGTTATGAATGCTAGAATTCGTCTGGCCTCCCACTTGGTTCTATTCCCTGCGTGAGTCAGTCCAAGGTTTGACTCTTCAAAACCCCGAGGAGTGCCGTACCGTTGATATAAGAATTGGAGGTCGCAACACCCTTTCAGCAGATCATCATTTTTCACCTTCCGACTAATGCTCAGCAGATCCAGAAACCCATGTGGAGATACCGGTCTTGGTGAGAGTAGGTATTGCCCTCTTAATTTCCCATTAAGTCTTGCATAGCCCGCAATTTCCTCTAATGTGGGCGTCAATTCAAAGTCAACAAAACGGAACACATTGCGGGTCGGATCCCAGAAAGATACCAGTGCCTTGATGATGTCCTCCCTTGGCTCGATATTCGACAGATCAACCAAACCTCCCAAAATTCTCCCTACGACCTTTTTGCTATTGTCTTCCAAATCGTTCCACCATATACGGAGTTGCTGAGGGATTTCACTAAAGATTGAAAATGATTTATTCTGATTCGTGCTCATCCTGCACATTTATTAAGGTGATTTAAATAAGAAAACAACTTTGTTTTGCTAGAAATAAAAAAATCAGTTTTCAATCATGGCCTTTCAACGTCTCGGGGACGAAGGCTTTTAAGGCTGTGGGGTAAATTGATCGAAATCAAAATTGACCCAAAGGTGGCCGTTTATACGAAATTAGCCTTCCGGCATCCCTTTCGGGAACATTCGGCTATTTTTAAAAAACGGCGTTACCGACTTATTTAGTACAAAAGTTAGTTTTGATTTTTCGGCCATTTTTTCAAAAGGTGAAGTTGGACCTGATGGAGGTTGCCTACGTATCTCACGTCCAATGAGAATCAAACCCACGTAGTTCGGTTTTGACGAAACAAACGGCATTATTTATTTATTCACTTTACTAAAGGAAAACAAATAAGCTATTTCTATCTTAAGAGCAAAACACACATTTTTTTTTTTTTTTTTTTTTTTTTTTTTTTTTTTTTTTTTTTTTTTTAAAGCAGATAAATGCGCAAGACAAACAGGATGCAGCAGGATGGTCTGTTCATTTCAGGTCACCTGTCCTAGACGGACCCAACCCCTGTGTTGAGTCCCCTAAGCCAAAATGCGACATGATGCAAATAAACGTTTCCTACTAGGGATCCGGCATGAAGCTTTGTTATTCTAGGTTTAAAAACATGGGTTTATCTGTTCTAGACTTGGCTTACCCGAGCGGACAGCTCGAGCCGAGGAGGAGGCAGCAACCCGGGAATACAGAAGCTTCACCGGTTTTGCAACTTATCCAAACCTCGTTCTAAAATGGGAATTAGACACTATACAGAAAAGAAGTCACACGAAGTGCACCCTTCTTCATGATTTAGAAGACTCGGAGAGGAGATTGGTTCCGGCACAATTTATATGTACAGTTCACACAATATCAAAGCAGTAAAAACAACATTTTGCACATTGATGCCAACATGTAAAAAAATCAGATAATAAAATATGCCAAACACAACAGTTATTCCGAGCTCGAATTCTAAAAAAGGTCCCCAGCAGAGTCGCCAGAGCTGTCACACCCCTTTTTTACGCACCCGCAAAGATGCAAAGAGTTTTTCCAATTAAAGGACAATCGAGATGGGATTTATTTTAATTATTTCAGAGTCGCCACTTGGGAGATTTATGGTGTCCCAAGTCACCGGTTAAATCCCGAATCGAGGAAAAGAATGACTCTATTTAACGGTCCGCGAACCAGAAATCCGGATAAGGAATTCTATTAACCCGGGAGAAGGTATTAGGCATTCCCGAATTTCGTGGTTCTAGCACGGTCGCTCAACTGTCGTGTTTGGCTTATCTATCTGCTTTTTTACAATTATGTACTTAGCGCAAGTTAATACCCCTTTACCGCCTTTATTATTGGTTGTGATTTACGAAAGAGAAAGTTGCTTAAAAATATGCTTTCGAATCACGTCACATGAAATGCACCCGGATCCTCAACATATTCTTATTCAACATTTCGGGGTTTGGGTTTGGGTCACATGAAATGCACACCCGTATTAAAAGAAACAAGGTACAATTAAAATATGCACCCGGATCGACTACTTATTTACACTGTTGAGAAAGGCGTGATATTCGTTAAGAAACGACGCATCTCGAAATCTAAGTATTTATATGTACATTTATGACGGCTATGTGATTAGTGTAACTATTGGGCGAGGCGTACCTTCGATTCAAATCTAAAGCGAACTACATCCCACTGTATCTTACTTAAGAGTTGATTCCAAATTACTTAAAACTCGCTACGAACCACATCACATGAAATGCACCTGTGGTTCTTAACACGCTTTGTTTATTCTTGCCCAAAATTGGGGTCGGGTCACATGAAATGCACCCCCGACTCTTTTTAATCTAATTACGTCATTCCGTTGAGTAACAACTCCCTAGCTAATCTTGCTTGTAACATAAGGTCTATCATTTAATAGGTTTGGAGATTACACACATGAGTAGGGAAGATTGAACAGAGATACAACAGACTAATTCGGGTTTACGTGCATATCTAATGATAGTGTATCTTTGGTCTAGCTACATTTTCCATAACAAAACTAACAATACAAATTTAATTAGACAGTAACAGAATGTAATCAAGCATAGACTTTGGACGACTACATGATTCAACAGACTTCAAACATAAACTTCAGGCTTCATTCTTTTTGAACCAGGGAATTACAATAACAGAGATGTGTACCTGGAATGTGAAAGAACAAAGAAGAGTGAGCGATGGTAATGCCGCAACAGTAACAGGAACAGTAACAACAACAACTCCACACCAAAACAAATGGTGAACCAGCTAATAATCCCAACAAACCAAACAGTGATCAAATTCTTCAAACTTTACCAACTAATGGACTAATGGAACAGTAATGGCCAGGCAGCAATCAAATGGCCATTACAGTTAAGTAGCACAGCCACAAAATAATGAAACCACAGCAACAACCAAACCAGGCAGCAAACTATAGATCAGCCAGCGACCAAAACGACCAAGAGCAATAAACTACTGACCAACAGCCTCAATTGAACACCACAGCAACAACAATAAGGACTAACAGCAATATTTGAACCAAGCAGTAACAGCACACAGCCAGGCAGCAAACACTAACAGACCAAACCCCAGGCAGCAAACAACTAACAGACCAGCCACCAATAGACCAAAAGCAACCCCAAACAACCAGGCAGCAATATCAGCACACACGACCACAACCGGTGGCAGTAGCCACAATAACACAGCAACAACAACTAACAGAAGAACCAGCCAGACAGTAGCCAAGAAAACTCGATGAAACAGTGACTCCAAACCAATGAAAACAGTAGCCTTTCTCTGTATCTTCCTATATGTGTATCCTTGTATCTATTTTTCTTCAGGTGCTCTAGTTACTCTCAGGTATCCTCTCAAGTGTCTATATGTATCTATGAATATTTGCTCTCCAGGTACTGTTTTTGCTCTCCCAGATGCTCTCAAGTGTCTGTATGAATCTCTATCCATCTCCCTCTATAGGTTCAGTTTGATGCTATATTTATAGCTAAAAGTCCCTCCAGAACACCTGCCCCTAAGGTTACCCCCTACCCTGACTTCCCAACCCATCATATTCCCTGCAAACCCACTGTCTACTGTCCAAAGTATGGACTCAGCATTAAACAATGCTGGTGGCAGGAGCCTCAGTGGGATGCCCTGCAGTGCTCAGTTCCACTAGCCCTTGTGATTAAACAATTAACCTATTAACTACAACCAATTATCCCCCTTTAATCTGAATCAAACAGTAACAAGCTCTACACCAGTGAATTGCATCAGGCAGATTCAAGGGATTAATATTACGAACTATTTCCCTGACGACTTTAATCATATTGAACCTATGATTCATCTTAACAACTAAAAACAGAGGGAATTGGCCAAATAAAAGGCCTCAAAGGAGGAGAACAAATCGACTGTTATGAGAAATGAGAAGCATGCTAGATGAGAATTGAAACAATGAATAAAACAACACACATATTCACAAAAATCGAATTAAATTGACCGAAGAAGGAATGAATACCTCATAAGGAAACTGCCGACCAAGCTTCGAGCTAAGACTCGGAATTATTGAAGCCAAACGGGCTTTAATCAAGATGTTCTCGATTGAGAACACCTGGACTAAAGTCCCTTGGACTTCAATTGCGGCTAACCCGGCTTGAATTGAGTTACTTCAAAAATTAGGGTTCTTGGGCTCGGATTTGGGGCTTTTGTATTTTTGGTTAGATTCGAAGCAAACCAATGTCAATGGGAGTGTGGGGGAGGTGTGGGGGGACTGTGGTGTGAATTTGGGGTGATTTGGCATAGGTTCGAGTTTGACTCGAATCTTCAAATGAAGATTCGAGGAGCTCCGGCATGATTCGAGGTTAGTGGAGGCTGGGTTCGTGATGGGGGAGGTAAGGGGAAGGTTTTGGCGTTGGTTTGGGTTTGATTGGCCTACCGGAACCGCCGTGAGGCGATTTCCGGCAGGCGGAATACGGCGGAGGAGGGCGGCGTTACACTAGGCTTTGAGAGCTTCTGAGGGACGAAGCAGGGGGGGTCTGAAAGGGGGGCGGGGTATGGAATGAGGAATATATACCAGAGATGAGATTGAATCCTGATCGTTGGATCATTTACGATCAACGATCAGGATCCCCTCACTTAAACCAAACGACGTCGTTTGGTTAAATCATAACCTGAGTGTATGTTGAAATTAAAGGATTAATCTGGGCCGTTGGATTATAAGATCCAACGGTCCAGATCGAGCGTTACACAGGCTGGACGGGTATGTTTGGAATTAAAGGATTAATCTGGGCCGTTGGATGATAAAATCCAACGGTCCAGATCGAATGCCCCAGTGACAGATGCTGGACGGATTGGGCTTCGTTTGGGCCTGGTTTTCCTGGACTAAACTATGGCCCAATTTGATCTCATTACTACACATATATATATATATACATGTATATATATATATATATATATGCATACAATTATCCCACACAATTATATATCACCTAAAAATATAAATCACATGACTTCGATATCAAACACTAAAAATGCAAAACTTAGCATATATTTTTTGTATTTTTTTTAATTTAAATAAATAAACGTGCACACAAAAGGTAAAATAACACAAAATCACAAAAATCATACCCGACACCAAACTATTTTTATTTTTGAATTTTCTGGGAGTACTTCTCAAGTAAGGCAAAAATCACGTGCTCACAGGGATGAGTTGCTTAGCTGGGGATCCAACCCTGAATTTCGATTTCAGGGTTTAAGAACTCGAGCTCCTTAGAACTGCCGTTTGCGTTTTTGTTTGACTTCATTATGTGATTTGAATAACATGCTATGTGCTTTATCGCTTTTGATATTATGTGGACTGTATATATAAAATTGTGCCGAAAACCCTTCTCTCTTCTCCCTCGGGGATGTGCTTACTGGTTGAGACTCCCCTTTCTGTTAAAGTCACCTTAAATTAAGAAAATAGAGGCCGGATAAGTTACAAAGCCGATTGACTCCGCGGGTCACGGGTACGTGGCCCCCTCCTCGATTCGAGTTGTCCGCTCGGGTACACGGTCTAGCACTTTATGAAACCGTAAGATTTTTGAACATAGGTCTAGGACGATTATTTGCATCATGTTTGACTTAGGGGACTCAACACAGGGGTTGGGTCCGTCTAGGACAGGTGACCCGGTATTGAAAAGACCGAGCATGCTATGTGTTGCATTTTATTGTCCTTGATCGTTATGCGGACCGACGAAAATCCCGAGATTGGAAAAAAGAGAGAAAGGAAAATAATGATTTGTACTTGGAAGAATTTGAAAATTTGAAAAAATAGGTGGAACATTTTTGAAATAATTGGTCAAATAATCTGACCGAACTACGCAGGTTTGATTCTCGCCATTAGGTGGGATACGTAGGCAACCCTCATCGGGTCCAACCACCTTTGTATTTAATTTTGTCAATAAAATCAAAGTGATGCCGTTTTTGCAAATAGCCGAATGTTCCGAAAGGACGCCGGAAGGCTGTTTTTGCAAAAATAGCCACTTTGAATCTTTATAAATAATTTTTGGGCACAACCTTGAAATATTCCCTCGCGGAAATGTTGAAAGGTCGTAGCCGCAAAATCAAGTTTGGGTTACCACCCTTTTTCAAAAAAAAATCAAAAATGTTGAATTTTAGTTTTCAATAAATCGAAGTGACGCTGTTTTTGCAAATAGCCGAATGTTCTGAAAGGACGCCGGAAGGCTGTTTTGCAAAAATAGCCACTTTGAAACTTTTTAATAATTTGCGGGCACAACCTTGAAATATTCCTTGTGGAAATGTTGCAAGGCCATAGCCGCAAAATCAAGTCCGGGTTCACACCCTTTTTGCAAAAATAACCAAAAAATGTCAAATTTTTTATTTTGTTATAAATAAGTCGGGTGATGCTATTCTTGCTTAAAATAAGCCGAATGTCCCTCAAAAGGACGCCGGAAGGTCGTTTTTGCAAGAATAGCCACTTTGAGTCATTTGTAAATAATTTTGGACACAGCCTTGAAATATTCCCTCGCGGAAATGTTGAAAGGCTGTATCCGCAAAATTAAGTTTGAGTCATTGCTCAACTTTTCAAAAATATTCATTTTATCAAATAAGCCATTACATGGCCGGTCTTTGCATAAATAGCCACATTTGGCATTTGAACTTCTTCAGTCTTGTGTTGGCCTGTGTCGGTGCTGAACGATGCCCCATAGGCCCCAGGATAAAATTTTGAATTTATATCTTCTTAATAAAATTTTGCAAAAAAGAGCCACTTTGTCTAAATAAGCCATTATATGGCCATTTTATGAAAAATAGTCTTGTGTTGGTTTATGGTGATGCCGAACGATGCCCCATGAGCCACACGATAAAAAAAAAATTCAAGCTTATTTTTTTCTTGAACAAAATTTTGCAAAAATAGTCATTTTGTCTAAATAAGCCATTATGTGGCCAATTTTGTAGAAAATAGTCATAATTGACACCAAAAATATTCTTATTCTTCTAGAAATCTCCTACACAGGTTTGTAGTTGGAATCGGTTTCTATAATTTTCCTTCAAAGAGAAAAAAAAAAAAAAATCAAATCAAAAATCAAATAAACATCTCTTTATTTTTTGCATTAATTTGCAAGAACTACGCTCGGTCTGATTCATGCGGGGTCATGATACGTAGGCAATCCACATAGGATTCGACCATGTCCATAACCAAAAAGAAAAAAAAATGAAAAAAAAAACAAAAAGGAAAAAAAAAAAAGAAAAAAAAAGAAAATAGTAGAAAAAAGAGAAGGTAATCAATAAGCAGGATGCCTTAATGCTGACATGGTGGCTCTATTTTGTTGTGTCCGTTTTCAGGGAGGTGGTTGGTTGTGGTTCTAAGATAACTCTTCCCTATAACACAAAGTTAGAGGACAATGGCAGAGAATCTCAAGGCTGAGTGGGTTGGTAGCGGCACCCGACAACAGTTGGTTGAACGGAACCACATGTTAGTTGAAGAAGTCAAAATGTTGAGACAACACGTGGATAAAATGTATCGGGCGTGGATGGATGGAAAATCACTACCCCCGCCACCACCTAGTTCCATGGACCCTGTCCTTACACCGAAACCGATGCCAAATATACCCGCCTATCGCAGCCTTTCCAGCCACCCCAATAGCTCCATCACTCGGTGTCCATCTATTTTCCCCCAAGAACGTGCTCCAATCATATCCACTGTTCCCGACAGTAAACACCCACCCGAGGCTCATGTTGCCCAACATTACCCCTCCGAGGTTGTTCATCAGGGACCCCAAACAGAGCCCGCAGGTTGAACCTCCCCAACGACAAGGTCCAGTGGTCGTCTTTGCTAAAAGCCCTCTATATCGAACCCATGGATATCCTTGTAATTCTCCCGGCCCTTACTTCTCCCCACGAGCATACCAGAAACCCCACGGGTCAGGTTTTAGGCCAAATCAGGCCTTTAGAAATGAGAGGCTACTGAAACGAGAAAAGTCTCTTACCCCTTTGGGAGAATCGTATACCAGTTTGTTCCACAAGTTGAAGCAACTGGGCATGTTGAAACCAATTCAGATAAAAATGCCAAATCATCGGTCAAAGAGGTGTGATTTTTCTCAAACGTGCGCATATTGCTCAGACGCCCCGGGGCATGACACAGAAAATTGTTGGAAGCTAAAAAAGGCAATTCAGGAGCTTATCAATGCAGGCTACATTGCCGTACAAAATCCGGATATAGTCGACACCCGTATGGTTGATGCAGAAGGCAGTGGCTAAAGATATTGTGCTTGGTAATTGGAAATATGCTTCACTTGGGGTTTGTCCAAAGTAGAATTTTTGGTGGCTTGTTTTGTTGTCATTTCTGTTACCCGGGTTATTTCAGGGTTGTAATCCGGACGTTGTCTTGAAAGTCAAAACCCTTCTATCTTACTACGTTGCTTTGTTTAGTGCTGTCTAGGTTTGTAATTTTAGTCTAGTTTGTTCGTTTTGTTGTTCGTCTTGTTGTTTCAACCCATCAGTTTAATACAACTCGTTGTTTCCCGTCATTCCTAGTCATTCCATTTCTGATCACTTTGTATTTCTTCTCATACTGACTTTAGCAACATGACATGCACATAATTCTAAGCCTAATTTTAAAAGTCAATGAAATAATGTTGAAGATGTAATGATACTCGGAAGAAATAAAACATATTGGAATACTGTGAAGCCGGAATCAAGTGAACATTAGGGAAAGCGTAACATAAAGAAATGCCTTGGTAATGCATCATGCTTCATCAGTTTAAAACCAAAGGCAAAAGTACCCCAAGGCTAAAGGAACCATTCGTGGTATCGAGATTGTTGCCCAATGGCATTGAGAATCGTCAAATAAAAAAGGCAAAAATGTAAATCAATCAAAAGTGTTTGACCGTGTAGTTTGTACTTGGTAGGTTTTGAAGATTGGAATGACGAAGGCATTTCGTTCGGCTATCCAAACACTTCATCCATTGCTACCCCTTTGAGCCATATTATATTTTCTTTCATATCCCTCTTTCGGAATCAATAACAAAAATTGAGGATTGAGCGAGAAACAAAAGAAAAGAAGGAAAAAAAAAGAGAAAAGAAAAAAAGAAGAAGAAAAGAAAAAGAAAAGAAAAGAAAAAGAAAAAGAAAAGAAAAAGAAAAATCGGAAGAAGTCAAGATGCAACAATGAATACGGACGTAGTCTGAACTACGTTTGACTTGATCCCGAAAGGGTACGTAGGCAGCCTCTCTGAGGTTCAGTCACAATAAATGAAAAATCTGAAAATCTAAAAAATCCCCCTTCCCCGAGAAGGAAACTGGGGCAGAATTGTTAAAGTTATAAGATTCCGAAAGTTGTAATCATTAACCCACATTGAAATAATTTTGAGCCTTTATATCCTTTTTTCTAAATCCCATCCAAAAGCCTGCATTACAATCCAAAGGAAGACCTTCCGATCAATCTTCAAGAAATGCCGAGTCAAGCGCACAAAGGTCAATCACATCAGGGGCAACACTCCAGGAGAGTGAAGAACTCAAACCACCACGAGACTCCAAGATGAGAGAAGTCAAAATGAGAGAGTCTTATCGGTGAAAACCCGCACGGGCACCGTAAGGCGACGGTGAGTTGAGAGAAAGAAAGATCAAATGAGAAAGGCTTGTTGGCGAAAACCCTACGGGCGCTGCAAGTCGAATAAGGATCAGATCAAAGAAATGAAGTATTGAAGACCGGTTTCACAGCAGAACTTTGCAACAAGAGTTGAACATCAACTTTGCTATACGAAGAAGGCCAAAAGTGCATGTCAAGGTCGCTAGAGTCGGTATTCAAAATCCGTTAGGTCATTCGTGTGTAGGTTTCTTGTTAGGAATTGTATTTTCCTTTCTCTTTATTCTTCACACTTTGTTTTACCCTCCTTCTTATCGAGTCAGTCAGGTCATAACAAGTATAGAAATGATTTCAAAATTTGCCACCAAGCTTTCCAATTGCACAAGATGGGATTTAGCCAACACGACGATTGTCGCAGGTCAGGGAATGACAAGGCCAGTGATTTAAGCCCACAAGAGCAACATGTGCAATGAGGATCATGCAAGACACAAGGGTCGGCAAGGTGCCAACTCTTGGAAAATATAGCAAATGGAAGTACGGGGTTCGAACAGAGAGGGGGTATATCTTCGGACAAGAGAAAGACCAAAGGTTGTCAAGTGGAATCATCAAAGGAATTGAGATCGGAGTTTGTGGTATCCGTCAAGAAAGGGACAATATACATACCTAAAGAGAGGTGGATTTTGAACAAAGAAGAAGTAAAAATGGATAGTCGGTGAACAGGCAAGGCACTCGAGTGGAAAGCAATCGCCATCAAAGTTCAAGGCCACAACCAACCACCGCATTTAAACTAACATATTTTTCTTTGCTTTGAAACAGGGGCATAGAGGTTATTGGTCCGATAGAGCCAACAACTTCCAATAGGCATAGGCTCATTTTGGTTGCGATGCGTATCTTACCGTATTGGGCCGAGGCAAAGGGCAAATTTGCGCCAAATTGGCAGGGACCGTTCGTGGTATCACGGGTGTTGTCCAATGGAGCATTATATTTAACAGATGTTGAAGGAAGGTGCGTAGAGACTGCTATCAATTCAGATGCGGTCGAAAGATACTATGTATGATTCCTTTCAATTATGTGTTTTGTATTTTGTTGTGATTTTGGAATTGAAATGACAAAGGCGTTTTATTCTCTATCTAAACACTTTATCCATTGATAACCCCTTTGAGCCTTAATGAATGAATTCTTTCATATCCCTCTCTCGGAATCGCTCTAGTGCAATAAGATCGAAATTGCCGAATGAAAAAATGAAATGATGGAAAATGAAAAAAAAATGATGAAAAAAATGAAAAAATTTAAAAAAAAAAGAAAAGACAAAAATCGGGAAAAAGTCAAAAAGAAATCCATCTAACTAATGAAGTTGGATGAACTACGTCTGACTTGATCCCGAAAGGGTACGTAGGCAGCCTCTCTGAGGTTCAGTCACAACAAAGGAAAAATTCAAAAATTCCCCACATATTGAAACTGGGGCAGAAGTTATGTTTAATAATTCCGAGAGTTGTAAATATTTTTAACCCTCGTGAATTTTGAGCCTTTATATCTTTCTTTCTTAACCCACCCAAAAGCCACGTTACAGTCCAAAGAAAGACCTTCTGATCAATTTTGAAATGATAACAAATACAACGAAGGAGGAGCGAAGCACCGGATAATACCCGTGGTACAGAAAACAAAATACAAAAAGGAAAAATGGAAAAAAAATAAAAAATGAGAGAGTCTCATCAGTGAAAACCTTAGTCGGCACTGTGAGGCGATTGTAAGGTTGAGAGAAATAAAATGAGAGAGTCTCATCAGTGAAAACCTT
Organism: Nicotiana noctiflora; assembly: GCA_032618575.1. Classification (NCBI taxonomy): domain Eukaryota; kingdom Viridiplantae; phylum Streptophyta; class Magnoliopsida; order Solanales; family Solanaceae; genus Nicotiana; species Nicotiana noctiflora. The sequence continues at coordinate 82,370 of JASVEL010005123.1, read as the reverse complement.
AATCGGCACTGTGAGATGATTGTGAGGTTGAGAGAATAAATGAGAGAGTCTTATTGGTGAAAACCTTTCGAGGCACCGTAAGGCGATCATCAGAAAAGAGAAAAGGCAACAAAAAAGAGTATCGGTTTGGGGTCAAAGGAAATTCAGAGTCAGAATAATGATTGGAACGAACTGGGTCGGAGTTTAAATACATGGCATGGTCGGCGGAATCAGCCAACAAATACCCAGATAAGTTCCGTCATCTCTCCAAAATACCCTTACCTTTCTTTCATTTTTTCTGCATTTCATTGTTTACCCTTTTGAGCAAACATGGCCAAAGGAAAAGAAAACAAAACAAAAATGGAAAAAGTGAGAAAATACAAAAAAAAAAAAGAGTTCGCGAGAGATAGGCAGCTGAAAATTCACACAGCATGAGAAAAAGCAAAAAAGAGGAAAGCAATAAGAGGCAGGGACGGCAGATGCCAGTTGCCAGCAGTTTATATCTAATTTTGTTTCATGATGCATGCAGGAACAAAGTGTCATTATTCACTTTAAAGCGAATGTGACCAATGTGGAAAAATAGAAAACACCCAAAAAAGAGGAAAGTTTGACGATAAGTGGAGAAATTCACAGATGAGAGACAATTGGTAAAAGAAAATACCAAAAAGAGGAAGTTTTAAATTGTTGTTGAAATCGGGGTGCCCGCCCGAAGAATGGTATGGCAATTTATTTTTAAAGTTTGTTGTTGAAGTCAGGGTGCCCGCCTGGAGAATGGAATGGCATTTTACTTTAAGTTTTAGTTGAAGTTTTAAATTGTTGTTGAAGTCGGGGTGCCCGCCCGAAGAATGGAATGGCATTTTTACTTTAAGTTTTAGTTGAAGTTTTAAATTGTTGTTGAAATCGGGGTGCCCGCCCGAAGAATGGAATGGCATTTTTACTTTAAGTTTTAGTTGAAGTTTTAAATTGTTGTTGAAATCGGGGTGCCCGCCCGAAGAATGGTATGGCGATTTATTTTTGAAGTTTGTTGAAATCAGGGTGCCCGCCTGGAGAATGGAATGGCATTTTACTTTAAGTTTTAGTTGAAGTTTTAAATTGTTGTTGAAGTCGGGGTGCCCGCCCGAAGAATGGAATGGCATTTTACTTTAAGTTTTAGTTGAAGTTTTAAATTGTTGTTGAAGTCGGGGTGCCCGCCCGAAGAATGGTATGGCGATTTATTTTTGAAGTTTGTTGGTGAAAATCAGGGTGCCCGCCTGGAGAATGGAATGGCATTTTACTTTAAGCTTTAGTTGAAGTTTTGAATCATTGTTGAAGTCGGGGTGCCCGCCCGAAGAATGGTATGGCAATTTATTTTGACGATTTATTTTTAAAGTTCATTGTTGAAGTCAGGGTGCCCGCCTGGAGAATGGAATGGCATTTTACTTTAAGTTTTAGTTGAAGTTTTAAATTGTTGTTGAAGTCGGGGTGCCCGCTCGAAGAATGGAATGGCATTTTACTTTAAGTTTTAGTTGAAGTTTTAAATTGTTGTTGAAATCGGGGTGCCCGCCCGAAGAATGGAATGGCATTTTTACTTTAAGTTTTAGTTGAAGTTTTAAATTGTTGTTGAAATCGGGGTGCCCGCCCGAAGAATGGAATGGCATTTTTACTTTAAGTTTTAGTTGAAGTTTTAAATTGTTGTTGAAATCGGGGTGCCCGCCCGAAGAATGGTATGGCGATTTATTTTTGAAGTTTGTTGAAATCAGGGTGCCCGCCTGGAGAATGGAATGGCATTTTACTTTAAGTTTTAGTTGAAGTTTTAAATTGTTGTTGAAGTCGGGGTGCCCGCCCGAAGAATGGAATGGCATTTTACTTTAAGTTTTAGTTGAAGTTTTAAATTGTTGTTGAAGTCGGGGTGCCCGCCCGAAGAATGGTATGGCGATTTATTTTTGAAGTTTGTTGGTGAAAATCAGGGTGCCCGCCTGGAGAATGGAATGGCATTTTACTTTAAGCTTTAGTTGAAGTTTTGAATCATTGTTGAAGTCGGGGTGCCCGCCCGAAGAATGGTATGGCAATTTATTTTGAAGTCAGGGTGCCCGCCTGGAGAATGGAATGGCGATTTATTTTCGAAATTGTTGTTGAAGTCGGGGTGCCCGCCCGAAGAATGGAATTGCACGTTTAAATTCTGTTAGGTGCCCACCTTCTAATACGGGAATACTTTTCTGCATTTTGCATTGCACGTTTAATTTCGGTTAGGTGCCCACCTTCTAATACGGGAATACTTTTCTGCATTTTGCATTGCACGTTTAATTTCGGTTAGGTGCCCACCTTCTAATACGGGAATATATTTCTGCATTGCACGTTTAATTTCTGTTATTTAGTCACAAGCAGGGGTCCACCTGGAGAATGGACGAAATATTTCATATTGAAGAGGTTGAACAAGTCAAGGCAATAACAAGAATGACGGTGAAAAGTTGAACAAGTTCAAGGCAATAACAAGAATGCCGGTGAAAAGTTGAACAAGTTCAAGGCAATAACAAGAATGCCATTGGACCATACTGGGGCAGAAAAATCTTTCTTTGGTTGTTTATTTAGTCACAAGCAAGGGTCCACCTGGAGAATGGACGAAATATTTCATATTGAAGAGGTTGAACAAGTCAAGGCAATAACAGGAATGCCAGTGAAAGGTTGAACAAGTTCAAGGCAATAACAAGAATGCCATTAGAGCGAAGATGCAAGTTGAAGGCAATAACAAGAATGTCGTTGCAAGGAATACAAGATACAAGATCAAGAAAATACAAAAGACAAGTTGGAAGACATAGATAGGATTTTTGTAATTCATAGGTTGTAGCTTAGGCTAGCTCCTTTTATCTTTACCCTGGTGTAATAAGGAGTCAGTCAGCAATGACAGCAGTAACAACAGCAACAACAGTGAGATCACAGTCCTTGGTAGTCCCAGCTACCAGACCTTCCCGAACTACACTGACCTGATTCCTGTTTAGCCCAGGATATGTAGGCAACCTCTGAAGCAGGGTGCGGTCAAAGATTTTCAAAATGCTTCGCAATGGAATACTCGAGCGGGTAAAAATCGTTCATAGTTGCTCACTTATCTTTGCACGGAAACTCTTCGTGTCCCCGAGCAAAGAGGGGCAGCTGTGAGCACGTGATTTTTACCCTACACATGAGTTATTCCTATAAAATTCAAAATAAATGATAATTTTGTGTGAATTTTTGTGTTAGTTGTTTGCATGTTATTTGCGTGTGATAAATGAAAATATAAAAAAAATTGCATCTTTAAGAAATTAATTCATTTTTTATTAATTAAAGAAAAAAAAATCAAAAAAAAATTAGTTAGCTTTTAAAATTGAAAATTGACAAAAAAGAAGGTAATTAGCTAGTTTTAATTAATTCTAAATAATTACAAAAATACAAAAAAAAAAAATTAAAAATACAACAAAATATATAAAAAATACAAGTTATAATAAGAAGAGTAAGGAAAAGGAAGAATAGCAATAATTGGGCCATTTAATCCAGTTTACCTTTAATCCTAGCGGCCCAACACAACTACCCAGCCCCATCCGCCCCAGGCCCAACCGGGTACCCAGCCCAACACCCAAACCCGGTCCCCTTTCCCTTCAATCGTGACCGTCCATGATTTTAATCGGACGGCCATGAATTGTTCTTACACCTTAACATAACACAACCAAAACATAACTCCACAACCTTAAAACATTCACTTCAAACACTTACTGTCTCTCTCTTCTTCTCCAGAACATCCGTCTCTTCTCTTCTCATTCATCCCGGCGCCGCCGCTAGGTTTCCGCCACGGGTGGCAGCGGCCGGCCACCTTTCACGGCCAAAGTAACACCAAAATACTCCTCACCTCCTCCTCATCTCATTTCTCTAAGTAGTATCTTCCAAAACCCAACCAATCTCCCCAAATACTAAACCCTAGCCGCGCCGCCACCCCCTCCCATGGCGGCGCCGCCACTCAAAACCACCCCCAAACCAACCCCCCCATCTTTCTTCTTACAACCCTCAACCGTGACACACGAAGAATCGAGTCAAGGCCGCCGGGATTCAAGAAAAACCAAAACAACGGCCAACAACTCAAGAAAATGATGCCGGAATATCAAGACTTGAAAAGATTCAAGAAGTTGAAGAAAAGAAGTGAAGAGAAAAAAAAAAAGAAGAACAAAGAAAAACAGAAAAAAAGACCCACGGCCAAATAAAGAAGCTAAGTCTTCTTCTTTGATTTTTATTTGACTCGATTACTTATCTTCTTTGTTTTCGAATTAGTTAATCAGTATTAAGTTCTTGTTTCATTTCTAAGTTTTGATTTATCTTCGATTGCTAGATTTTCTGTTAAAATGATTAGATTTCCGTTTTTTTTTAGTTTTCGGCTATTTATTGAATTATTTTGTTAGTTGATAATTTCCGATTTTTAGGTAGTTTTAAGATTATGTTAGACTTTTTGATTCGGATTGATAGATTTTAGGTCATTTTTATTAAGTGTTGTTAGCATTCTATTAGTTTCTGATCCTATTAGTATAGTTTTAACAAATTTTAGATTCATTAGCATTGAATTCCATTAATTTCTAGAGTTTTCTGTTAATAATCTGCTCTTTTTAGATTTGGCCACTTTTAGTTCATTCTGTTAGTCTTATCTCCACCCTTATCTGTTCTAACAGTATTATTGGGTTTGTGACTTAAGTATATTCGAATTGTGATTGTTGGAACCATTTAGGTAATCTGTTTCTACCCTGTTTTGACATTCAAGTTGGTCAATTGTTATTGTCGGAGTCGCTTTGGTAGTTTAATTATGATTGTGGGATTGCTGAGCATTAGGATGTATTGGTTATAGCTGTTAGTTAGCGATTAAGCTTAATTAGTGAATTCGACTTTAGACTAGTTTATATTCAATTGAGTCGATAGTTGAAATCGCACGATTCATAGCAACCTAAGGCAATTACTTGATAGATTCAATTTCGTTAGTTATTTCGATTGATGAGACTCACCATCTATCAAATTGTTCTCCCGAGTCTCGTTAATTGAATAATTGAACAAAAGTGGCTATGTTTGTAAGGCTGCTTAGGGTTGGTTATGAATGTAATGTGAATTTAGCTATTGGATTAATCTGATTTTAAAGTAGTTGAAAGTGCTAATTGGCTAGTTGAGCAATAGTCACTTAATTGTGGCTATTTGCTAAATACAAATCTGAAAATGGTTTAAAATAGGAGTAAAATGCATAAATTAGGAATGTAATAAGCTTTAAGAAGTAGGGGTGAATTGGGAAAAAAGGAAGTTGTTAAACTTGTAATAAGATTAAAAGAGAATGGGTACAATAGGAAAGGGAATTGGCATAATTATGATAAATATAGAGCATTTAGGGTAGTTTGGGCATAACAAAAGGTATTTTGGTAGATAATAAAAGGGAATGAGGGCACAATAGGTAATACCTAGGAAATAGAACATGGTAGAGTATTCTAGAAGGGGTTATAGTGTAGTTTTCACTAGAATGATTGCACTAACTTGTGCAACAAGCTAAGAATTGAAGGGGTTTTAGTGAAATAGTAATTTTCAGATTTTTTCTCTTTTAGGCCTATAAATAGGTAATTTTAGCTTCAATAATGGGGGTTGAATCTGATTTTTAGAGGTCTCTTTAGAATTAAGCTATAGGAACCCAAGAAAAATCCCAAAAAATACTTGTCCAATCCCAGATCTGAAATTAACATTTCAGATTTATTTTCTTCTATCTTTACCTTCAAATTCATATCAAAAATCCAAAAAATAATAGTAGAATCAGTTACAAATCAGTAGAAAGCTGTAATTACAGTTATTTGAGTATGAAATTGGGTTTAGAAATAATTTGAAGTTCTGGAAATTGTTTGCCCGGCTTTTATTCACTGCTGAGTCTCTCACATACTGCTGTTGCTGAGCATTACTGCTGAAATACTGTCTGCTACATCCTGCATAGCTGTTATGTCTGTTAGATCTAATGAATCTGCCTTGATTTCAGGTACACATTCCTACCAATGTAATTCTGTTAAATGAAAGAGTGAAGCTGGAATTTGTAAGTGTTAATCTGTGACGACCCGGCCCGTCGTCACGGGAATTACCACCCCGTTATGTTGTAATTACATAATTCATGCTTTTATATAAGTGTTAGAGTCTATCGGGGGAGTTAGGAGTGAAATTAAATTGGAAATGAGGCATATAGCTTTTTTTGGAGGAAGCTTGAATAAGGAAAGTCAACCCGGAGTTGACTATTTGGTTAGAGGGCTCGGAATCGGATTCTGATGATTCGGTTAGTTCCGGGAGGTGATTTGTGACTTAGGGGAGCGATCGGAATTGAATTTGGAGGCCGGTGTAGAAATAGGCTTGAATTGGCTAAGGTTGAATTTTGGCGAAATCCGAACGGTAGGTGAGATTTTGATCCGGGAGTCGGAATGGAATTCCGACAGTTGCGGTAACTCCGTTAGGTGATTTTGGATGTGCCTGCAAAATTTCAGGTCATTCGGACGTCGTTTGGTCGGGTTTTTCATCAAATGTGTAATTCGGAAAGTTTTAAGAAATTTAGGCTTGAATCCGTGTGTAATTGGTGATTTTGATGTTTAGGATGGTGTTTTTATGATTGGAACAAGTTCGTATCGTGTTTTGGGGTATGTTGGTGGTTTTCGTTGGGGTCCGGGGGCCTCGGGGTGAATCCGGACCATCATCCGGCATTTGGAAGCAAGAAATGATCTGCTGTAAATTGTAGATCACTGGGCAGTGATTTAGCCTTCGCGTTCGCAAGGGCAAGGCCCACGTTCGCATAGGACAGGTTCAGCGAGGGCACTGCCGCGTTCGCGTAGGCTGGGGCCAGTTGGCCATCGCGTTCGCGAGGTAACATGCCGCGTTCGCGAAGGAGAAGGTTGGAACGCATCGCGTTCGCGTGGGTGAAGGACGCGGACGCGTAAGAGGAAAAGACGAAGCATCGCGTTCGCGTGGTATGGGACGCGAACGCGTAGAGGAAAAAAATCCGGGCTAGGAAGATTGGTCTTCGCGAACGCGTGACTTTACGTCGCGTTCGCGATGAAGGAACGGAGCAAGGCATCGCGTTCGCGTGGAGACCATCGCGAACGCGTAGGGTAAAATCGTATGGCAGTGAATTAAAATCACAGAACAGAGGGCTCTCGGGTTCATTAACCCAAAACGCCATTTTTGAGTTCTAGGGAGAGAAACTCACGGGAATTGCTGGTAATTCATCGGGGATTCGTTGGAGGTAAGTTTTGTGGCTTAATTACATCATTTTAACATGAAATCCTTGGTTAAATCCCTGTAAATGGAAGATTTAAGGTGGGTTTGAGCCCTAGGCCTAAATTTAAGAAAAACACTGATTTGAGTGGGCAAATGGAGTCCGATTTTGGTAAAATTTATATGCCTAGACTCGTATCGAGATGAGGATTCCGAATATGTAAATTTTGTAATTTTTCGACAAGTGTACCAAAAGTCGGGTTTTGACAACTTGTGGGTTTTGATATAAATTGGGTTATTTCGAATGAATTTCGTGAAATTAGCGTATATTGATGCATTCTCTATGACTTTGAGCAGATTTGGCATCCGAGGAGATTGATTTGCGAGGCAAGCGCAAGGCGGATTGAAGCTTCTACCGGTTCGAGGTGAGTGGTAGTAGTAAATAATGCACTGAGGGTTTGAAACCCCGTACTAGCACTTTACAGTGCTATATTGAGATGAGACACGCGTTCTATGACGGGCGTGGTGACATTGTGATAGGGGTTCGGACTTAGTCCTTCCCGGCTAATAGAATACTGTGTTGTATGACTGTTAATGAGATTATAACTGTACAATTGGGCTAATAGCCATGTTTGGGGCCTTGTGCCGATCTGTAGAGCATTAGGGAACCTATAGAGCTAGGTGACCTTTACATCGTGTTGGAAATATACACTCAGCCATAGCTCTAGTTGCATAGCATAATATGAGCCTGTACTAGATGTGTACATTGAGAGAGATTATCTAGGGTTGAATTCCCTGTTCTAGCTGAGTGGGCCTGAATGGCCAAGTTTATACCGATTGAGATGAGATAGGGTCGAGGACCCATTATGAGATGTTATATTGGGCCTGAAAGGCCAAGTCTATATTAACTGAGACAGGGTCAAGGACCCATTGTGATATATTATATTGGGCCTGAGAGGCCAAGTACATACTGACTGGGATAGGGTCGAGGACCCATTATGAGGTATTATGTATATAGATACCTATTTTGGATCGGATTGCACGCCGCAGTAATATACATGTGATATACATGTAATATACATATGGGACGGACTGCACGCCGCAGTATTATTGCGCTTGGGCCTAGGGAGCCCCTCCGAAGTCTGTATACACCCCCAGTGAGCGCCGTCGACGTTAAATGGAGCGGGCTGCGCGCCGCAGCAGTATATGTATTGGAGCGGGCTGCACGCCGCGGCATTATACTTAATCATATCCTACTATTTACTTAGATACTTATACATTATAGATATAAGTATATGCCTTTATATGTCGAGATGGCCGTACACCGTAGGGGTACGAGCGAGGGTTAGTTCAGTGTGGAATCTTGTAGAGATAAACGTAGATTGGAGGTTAAAGTACTACTATAGTGATGACGTACTTGTGAAGGTTGCCTTAGAACTGCTAAGTGATAGCACAGGAGTTCTTATTTTCAACTGTTATTTATTATTATTACTCACTGAGTTGAAATATACTCACCCCACTCCCTGCACTTTTTGGCAGATTCACAAGTTCAGTAGGGCAGTTGAGCTATCGCAGCAGCTTCGTTATTATTATCCCGAGGAGACTTCCGAGGTAGCTGCCAGCGTCCGCAGAGCTTGTTTTCTCCTTCCTTATCATCTTGTTGATTTCCTATTTGTCTAGACTTGGTTGTATTAGGATGCTATTCCGTAGAGGCTCAGTCTCGTGACACCACGATATGTTTGGGACCGTATTTTGTATGTTTTGACGTTTCGGTTATCACCTGTTATGACTAACTACTGTTTAAGTTTAATTTATTTAATAATTGGCTGGTTAAAAGGATAATATGGTCGGGCTTGCCTAGCATTGTGTTGGGCGCCATCACGACCAGGGTTTGGGTCGTGACAAGTTGGTATCAAAGCCTAGGTTAATAGGTCTCGCGAGTCATGAGCCGGTTGGTAGAGTCTCGTGGATCGGTGCGGGGACGCCTGTACTTATCCTCGGGAGGCTGCAAACCTTTTTAGGAAAAGTTTCAATTCTTGGAATTCTTGTCGTGCGATTACTTTTGACTTGAACTGAACTTTGACATTCTATTCTCTCGCAGATGGCGAGAACTCGATCATCCGGACGTGGAGGACGACCACCGCTACCACCTACTAGAGGCCGTGGACGCGGTCGCGGTCGTGGCGGAGTTAGGGCAGCTGAGGCAGTGCCAGCTGACCCACAGCCCCCAGTTGCAGAGGTGCCAGCAGCACCAGATCAGGCACCAGCTGTGCCCATTGTCATTCCGGGTCTACAGGAGACCCTGGCTTAGATACTAGCAGTTTGCACTGGCCTGGCACAGGCGGTTTCAGTTACTACCGCAGCAGCTGCATCAAGGACGGGGGTGGTCATCAGACCCCCACAGCACGCACTCTAGAGCCAGCAGTGCAGGGCTTGCAGACACCAGAGGCTCCTCCAGTCCAGCCTGTGGTTCCGGTTCAGCCAGCGAATCAGGTTCAGGGGGACAGGGTCCCAGCTATGACGGACGATGAGCGGCGTCGTCTCGAGAGGTTCACTAGGTTATCTCTTCCAGTGTTCACTGGTACTCCGGGCGAGGACGCCCAAGGTTTTTTGGACATGTGCCGTCGGATACTTCATACGGTAGGGATCTTGGAGTCCAGTGGGGTATCTTTCACTACCTTTCAGTTTCAGGGGCCAGCCTTAGATTGGTGGGAGGCTTTTGAGCGCCGCAGGCCAGCAAGCATGGCCGGAGTTCTCCACTATGTTCTTGGAGAAATGGGTGCCTCGATCTCGGAGAGAGGAGATGCGTAGGCAGTTTGAGGGTCTCCGTCAGGGGGACATGTCAGTGTCAGAGTATGAGATCAGGTTTACAGAGTTGTCCAGATATGCACCGTGGTTAGTTCATTCCGACAGAGAGAGGATTGGGCGCTTCGTGGACGGCCTCATTTATCCCATTCGTATTCTGATGACTCGGGAGAGGGTTTTGAGTCGTACATTTGAGGATGCTGTGGATATTGCTCGCGACATTGAGACAGATCGTCGCAGGGAGCGGGATGAGAGGGAGGCCAAGAGGCCTCGAGGAGCAGCTAGTTCCAGTGGCACGCGGACCGGAGGCCGAAGTCGGCGAGGCTAGTGGCACTTAGACTAGAGGCCAGGGTCAGCAGAGCCGATGTCTCTCTTTCAGGTCTTCACAAACAGCTCACTCAGATCATCGTGGGTCGTCTTCTTGTCGTGGTTTTGAGGGTTCGCACCGGAGCCAGCCATTTCTCAGCGCTATGCCAGCACAGAGTTCTTTATAGGCCCCATCTGTCCAGTGCTAGGGAGTTGCTTCGAGTGCGGAGAGTATGGGCACATCTGCAGAGAGTGTCCCCGTTTTGTTCCCAGACCATATCAGCAGAGGGGGAAGCCCTCATCATCTGGTCCTTCCACATCAGTACCCGCCCCACCAGCTAGGGGTGAGGGTCAGGCAGCTAGGGGTCGCCCTCGAGGAGGAGGCCGATCGGGCAGTCATGCTAGATGTTATGCTCTTTACGGCCGATCTGATGCAGTTGCTTCTGATGCTGTCATTACAGGTATTATTTCAGTCTGTCACAGAGATGCCTCAGTTTTGTTCAATCCTGGTTCCACTTATTCTTATTTATCTACTTATTTTTCTCCTTATTTGGGCACGACCCGAGGGTGTCTTGCGTTGCCCGTGCATGTATCTACCCCGGTGGGTGATACCATTGTTGTGAACCCTGTATACCGGTCCTGTCTAGTCTCTATTAGGGGTTTGGAGACCCGAGTAGACCTACTGCTTCTGGACATGATTGATTTTGATGTTATATTGGGCATGGACTGGCTATCTCCGTGTCATGCTATTCTGGACTGTCATGCTAAGACAGTCACTTTGGCTATGCCGGGCATTCAGAGGATCGAGTGGCGAGGCACGACTGAGTATGTACCTAGTAGGGTAATATCTTTCCTCAAGGCCCAACGAATGGTTGGGAAGGGATGTCTCTCTTATTTAGCATTTGTACGGGAAGTCGAGGCCCAGACTCCCAGTATTGATTCTGTTCCCGTTGTGCGAGACTTTCCTGATGTGTTTCCCTCAGACCTGCCGGGCATGCCGCCGGACAGGGATATTGATTTTGGTATCGATTTGGTGCCAGGCACTCAGCCTATTTCTATTCCTCCGTATCGTATGGCACCAGCTGAGTTGAAGGAATTGAAGGAGCAACTCCAGGAACTCCTAGATAAGGGGTTTATTCGGCCGAGTGTGTCGCCGTGGGGTGCACCGGTCCTGTTTGTTAAGAAGAAGGACGGATCTATGAGGATGTGTATTGACTATAGGCAGCTAAACAAAGTAACAATGAAGAATAAGTATCCTCTTCCTCGTATTGATGATTTATTTGATCAGCTCCAGGGAGCTAGGGTGTTCTCGAAGATTGATCTTCGTTCAGGCTACCATCAGCTGAAGATTAGAGAGTCTGACATTATGAAGACTGCATTCCGGACCGGATATGGTCACTATGAGTTCCTCGTGATGTCTTTTGGGCTAACCAACGCCCCAGCAGCATTTATGCATCTGATGAACAGTGTATTCAAGCCGTATCTTGATTCATTTGTGATCGTATTCATTGATGACATACTTGTCTACTCTCGTAGCCAGGAGGAGCATGCTCGGCACTTGAGTGTTGTGTTGCAGAGATTGAGAGAGGAGAAGCTGTATGCCAAGTTCTCCAAATGTGAGTTCTGGCTTGAGTCCGTGGCATTCTTAGGGCACGTGGTGTCCCGTGATGGTATTCAGGTAGATCCGAGGAAGGTCGAGGCAGTGCAGAGTTGGCCCAGACCGACCTCAGTTTCTGAGATCCGTAGCTTTATGGGATTGGCAGGGTATTATCTCCGATTCGTCCAGGGATTCTCTTCTATTGCCTCACCCTTGACTAGATTGACTCAGAAGGGTGTTCCTTTCTTATGGTCCGAGGAGTGCGAGGAGAGCTTTCAGAAGCTCAAGACAACACTGACCACAACACCAGTCTTGATTCTACCGACAGCTTCAGGTTCTTATACTGTATATTGTGATGCCTCAGGAGTGGGCATTGGTTGTGTGTTGATGCGGGAGGGTAGGGTCATTGCTTATGCCTCTCGTCAGTTGAAGCCCCACGAGAAGAACTACCCTGTTCATGATTTAGAGCTAGCAGCCATAGTTCATGCCTTGAAGATTTGGAGGCATTACCGTATGGTGTCTCATGTGAGGTGTTCACGGATCATCGCAGCCTTCAGCACTTATTCAGACAGAAGGACCTTAATTTGAGACGGCGGAGGTGGTTGGAGTTGCTTAAGGACTATGATATCACTATTTTGTATCATCCGGGAAAGGCCAATGTGGTGGCCGATGCCTTGAGTCGGAAGGCGGTTAGCATGGGCAGCTTAGCTTTCATCCCAGTTGGGGAGAGGCCATTTGCTTATGATGTTCAGGCCCTAGCCAATCGGCTAGTGAGATTAGATATTTCGGAGCCGAGTCGAGTGTTGGCTTGTATTGCTTCTCGATCTTCCTTATATGATCGCATCAGGGAGCGACAGTATGATGACCCACATTTGCTTGTCCTTAAGGACAGAGTGCAGCATAATGATGTTAGAGATGTGACTATCGACAGTGATGGTGTTTTGAGGATGCAGGGCCGTATATGTGTGCCCAATGTTGATGGTTTGCGGGAGTTGATACTTGAGGAGGCACACGGTTCGCGGTACTCTATTCACCCAGGTGCCGCAAAGATGTACCAAGACTTGAGACAGCACTACTGGTGGAGGAGAATGAAGATGGATATTGTTAGGCATGTAGCTAAGTGCCTCAATTGCCAGCAGGTCAAATATGAGCATCAGAGACCGGGCGGTGTTCTTCAGCGTATGGTTATTCCCGAATGGAAGTGGTAGAGGATCACCATGAATTTTGTTACTGGGCTCCCTCGGACTTTGAGGAAGTTCGATTCTATGTGGGTGATTGTTGATCGGCTGACCAAGTCCGCACATTTCATCCCAGTTTGTACTACTTACTCATCGGAGCGGTTGGCGATGATCTTTATTCGGGAGATTGTCAGGTTGCATGGGGTCCCAGTGTCTATTATATCTGACAGAGGCACTTAGTTCACTTCCCAGTTTTGGAGAGCATTTCAGCGAGAGATGGGTACGAGGGTTGAGTTGAGTACAACATTTCACCCCCAGACAGACGGGCAGTCTGAGCGTACTATTCAGATCCTGGAGGATATGCTACGGGCGTGTGTGATTGATTTTGGTGGTTCGTGGGATGAATTCTTACCACTTGCTGAGTTTGCCTACAACAACAGCTACCAGTCGAGTATTCAGATGGCCCCGTACGAGGCATTGTATGGCGGACGGTGTAGATCTCCCGTGGGATGGTTTGAGCCTGGTGAGGTTAGATTGATAGGGACTGAGTTAGTCCAGGATGCTCTGGATAGAGCAAAGTTGATCCAGGAGAGGCTTCGTACAGCACAGTCTCGTCAGAAGAGTTATGCGGACCGTAGAGTTCGAGAGTTGTCGTTCATGGTTGGTGACAGAGTATTGTTGAAGATTTCACCTATGAAGGGTGTGATGAGGTTCGGGAGGAAAGGGAAGCTGAGTCCCAGGTATATTGGCCCTTTTGAGATACTCAGGAGAGTTGGAGAGGTGGCATATGAGTTAGCCTTGCCACCCAGTTTATCCGGCGTTCATCCGGTATTCCATGTGTCTATGCTCCGGAAGTACATTGGAGATCCGTCTCATGTATTAGACTTCAGTACCATCCAGCTTGATGGTGATCTGTCCTATGATGTGGAGCCTATTGCTATTTTGGGTCGTCAGGTGAGAAAATTGAGGTCCAAGGAGATTGCATCGGTTAAGGTTCAGTGGAGAGGTCGACCCGTGGAGGAGGCTACTTGGGAGGTTGAGCGGGAGATGCGGAGCGGATACCCTCAGCTATTTGAGACTTCGGGTATGTTACTTGACCCGCTCGAGGACGGCGTTTGCTTAAGAGGGGAGAATGTGACGACCCGGCCCGTCGTCACGGGAATTACCACCCCGTTATGTTGTAATTACATAATTCATGCTTTTATATAAGTGTTAGAGTCTATCGGGGGAGTTAGGAGTGAAATTAAATTGGAAATGAGGCATATAGCTTTTTTTGGAGGAAGCTTGAATAAGGAAAGTCAACCCGGAGTTGACTATTTGGTTAGAGGGCTCGGAATCGGATTCTGATGATTCGGTTAGTTCCGGAAGGTGATTTGTGACTTAGGGGAGCGATCGGAATTGAATTTGGAGGCCGGTGTAGAAATAGGCTTGAATTGGCTAAGGTTGAATTTTGGCGAAATCCGAACGGTAGGTGAGATTTTGATCCGGGAGTCGGAATGGAGTTCCGACAGTTGCAGTAGCTCCGTTAGGTGATTTTGGATGTGCCTGCAAAATTTCAGGTCATTCGGACGTCGTTTGGTCGGGTTTTTCATCAAATGTGTAATTCGGAAAGTTTTAAGAAATTTAGGCTTGAATCCGTGTGTAATTGGTGATTTTGATGTTTAGGATGGTGTTTTTATGATTGGAACAAGTTCGTATCGTGTTTTGGGGTATGTTGGTGGTTTTCGTTGGGGTCCGGGGGCCTCGGGGTGAATCCGGACCATCATCCGGCATTTGGAAGCAAGAAATGATCTGCTGTAAATTGTAGATCACTGGGCAGTGATTTAGCCTTCGCGTTCGCAAGGGCAAGGCCCACGTTCGCATAGGACAGGTTCAGCATGCCACTGCCGCGTTCGCGTAGGCTGGGGCCAGTTGGCCATCGCGTTCGCGAGGTAACATGCCGCGTTCGCGAAGGAGAAGGTTGGAACGCATCGCGTTCGCGTGGGTGAAGGACGCGGACGCGTAAGAGGAAAAGACGAAGCATCGCGTTCGCGTGGTATGGGACGCGAACGCGTAGAGGAAAAATCCGGGCTAGGAAGATTGGTCTTCGCGAACCGCGTGACTTTACGTCGCGTTCGCGATGAAGGAACGGAGCAAGGCATCGCGTTCGCGTGGAGACCATCGCGAACGCGTAGGGTAAAATCGTATGGCAGTGAATTAAAATCACAGAACAGAGGGCTCTCGGGTTCATTAACCCAAAACGCCATTTTTGAGTTCTAGGGAGAGAAACTCACGGGAATTGCTGGTAATTCATCGGGGATTCGTTGGAGGTAAGTTTTGTGGCTTAATTACATCATTTTAACATGAAATCCTTGGTTAAATCCATGTAAATGGAAGATTTAAGGTGGGTTTGAGCCCTAGGCCTAAATTTAAGAAAAACAACTGATTTGAGTGGGCAAATGGAGTCCGATTTTGGTAAAATTTATATGCCTAGACTCGTATCGAGATGAGGATTCCGAATATGTAAATTTTGTAATTTTTCGACAAGTGTACCAAAAGTCGGGTTTTGACAACTTGTGGGTTTTGATATAAATTGGGTTATTTCGAATGAATTTCGTGAAATTAGCGTATATTGATGCATTCTCTATGACTTTGAGCAGATTTGGCATCCGAGGAGATTGATTTGCGAGGCAAGCGCAAGGCGGATTGAAGCTTCTACCGGTTCGAGGTGAGTGGTAGTAGTAAACAATGCACTGAGGGTTTGAAACCCCGTACTAGCACTTTACAGTGCTATATTGAGATGAGACACGCGTTCTATGACGGGCGTGGTGACATTGTGATAGGGGGTTCGGACTTAGTCCTTCCCGGCTAATAGAATACTGTGTTGTACAACTGTTAATGAGGTTATAACTGTACCATTGGGCTAATAGCCATGTTTGGGGCCTTGTGCCGATCTGTAGAGCATTAGGGAACCTATAGAGCTAGGTGACCTTTATATCGTGTTGGAAATATACACTCAGCCATAGCTCTAGCTGTATAGCATAATATGAGCTGTACTAGATGTGTACATTGAGAGAGATTATCTAGGGTGGAATTCCCTGTTCTAGCTGAGTGGGCCTGAAAGGCCAAATTTATACCGATTGAGATGAGATAGGGTCAAGGACCCACTATGAGATGTTATATTGGGCATGAAAGGCCAAGTCTATATTGAGTGAGACAGGGTCAAGGACCCACTGTGATATATTATATTGGGCCTGAGAGGCCAAGTATATACTGACTGGGATAGGGTCGAGGACCCATTATGAGGTATTATGTATATAGATACCTATTTTGGATCGGACTGCACGCCGCAGTAATATACATGTGATATACATGTAATATACATATGGGACGGACTGCACGCCGCAGTATTATTGCGCTTGGGCCTAGGGAGCCCCTCCGAAGTCTGTATACACCCCCGGTGAGCGCCGTCGACGTTAAATGGAACGGGCTGCGCGCCGCAGCAGTATATGTATTGGAGCGGGCTGCACGCCGCAGCATTATACTTAATCATATCCTACTATTTACTTAGATACTTATACATTATAGATATAAGTATATGCCTTTATATGTCGAGATGGCCGTACACCGTAGGGGTACGAGCGAGGGTTAGTTCAGTGTGGAATCTTGTAGAGATAAACGTAGATTGGAGGTTAAAGTACTACTATAGTGATGACGTACTTGTGAAGGTTACCCTTAGAACTGTTTAGTGATAGTATAGGTGTTCTTATTTTCAACTGTTATTTATTATTATTACTCACTGAGTTGAAATATACTCACCCCACTCCCTGCACTTTTTGGCAGATTCACAAGTTCAGTAGGGCAGTTGAGCTATCGCAGCAGCTTCGTTATTATTATCCCGAGGAGACTTCGAGGTAGCTGCCGACGTCTGCAGGACCTGATCTCTTCCTCTTTATCATTTTGTTGTTTTCATTCTGCCTAGACTTGGTTGTATTAGGATGCTATTCTGTAGAGGCTCAGTCTCGTGACACCACGATATGTTTGGGACCGTATTTTGTATGTTTTGACGTTTCGGTTATCACCTGTTATGACTAACTACTGTTTAAGTTTAATTTATTTAATAATTGGCTGGTTAAAAGGATAATATGGTCGGGCTTGCCTAGCATTGTGTTGGGCGCCATCACGACCGGGGTTTGGGTCGTGACATAATCTCCCCAATTTTTAGATTAATTTTGTAGTATCATCAGTCATTGATTTGAATTAAATTTTGGATGAATGTATAATTAGACTTTTTTAATGTTTAGTAGTATGTTTAGAATGTAATATCCACGAAGTCAGGAGTTTTGGATGATTTCGGCTTCGTTTCAGTAGTAGACTTTATATCCAGTAGTATGTAGTTAACATGTTAGGTAGTTAATAAACTTTTAACAAGTTGTTAATATAATAGAATTAGTATGCATTTGAAGGTTTGGTGTACTGCTGTTACAATAATAAGAAGTTAAGATTCAGTTCTGTTACAAAATTAATTCACAGGCTTTTTCCCTAAATAACGTGTTTGGGTATTGGACTGCTTTGAATATTGAAACTGAAATTAAGAATCATGTTAGTAGGTTTAATATGATGATAAGGTTAATGACGTGATGAATTGGAAATTATGTATCCGGATGATTAGTCTTGCCTGGTGAGATTGATAAAAATAGGTGAAAACTTTGGTAAGAATGAGGGTAATAAGCGGCAAATTTTGATGTTTTTATGGCTCCAAATCACCGTGAATTTTAATGTTCAGTTCATGGTGGAAATTTAATTGCCGTGACATTTGGGAAAACTAAAAATTATAACGATGGTTTTATAGTTTAATTAAATAGAAAATTATGGATTGCATTAAGATTGATCTTAAGTAGTGAGACGAGCCTCGCCACACCAAAATACACAATTGCGGGGCCCTCAATTAATCGTTATAAAACATGTAGACTCGGAAGGACCGTTTAGCAAATTTCACGGTCTTTCCCAAAGTTAACAACACGATAGACTCTTTAGGCACGATTTGTAAATAAAATACTTTCCTAATTACGAGTGTGCACTTGGTGCGACTCAAATCCAAATCTCGGTAAAGCTGAAATACACCAAAAGTCATAGGCGTATTGGTTGCGGTATGACTCGAGGCGTGTTTTCGCGATACCGCAAATTCCTAAAAAATGATATTTAACGTAAAAGCACATTATGTTGTTAAAACCTATAATTGAGTCAAACAAAAGTCAAGAACGACAGTGGAGCGACCGTGCTAAAACCACGGAATCCGGGAGTGCCTAACACCTTCTCCCGGGTGTAACGACCCGACCGGTCGTTTTATAAAATTACGCCCCAATCCCTAATTTAACTGTTCCCCTAAGTTCGTTTATGCTATTGTGGTTTGCCGGGAGAGTCGGTTTTGAAATTTGGAGTATTTTGGGACACTTAGTCCCTAAATGAGAGCTTTAAAGTTAGAAAATGGCCCGTAGCCGGAACAGTGTTAAGACAATCTCGGAACGGAAATCCGATGGTTCCATCAGCTCCGTTAGGTGATTTCGGGGTTGGGAGCGCGTTCGGAATGTATTTTGGAGGTCCGTAGCTCAATTAGGCTTGAAATGCCGAAGGTTGAAATTTTGGCGAATCCGAACGATAGGTGAGATTTTGATCCGGGGGTCGGAATGGAATTCCGACAATTTCGGTAGCTTCGTTATGTGATTTTGGATATGTCCGCAAATTTTCGGGTCATTCGGACGTCGTTTGGTCGGGTTTTTGATCGAATATGCAATTCGGAAAGTTTTAAGAAATTTAGGCTTGAATTCGATGTGAATTATGGGTTTTGATGTTGTTAGACGTGTTTTGATGATTAGAATAAGTTCGTATCATGTTTTGGAATAGGTTGGTGGTTTTCGTTGGGATCCCGGGGGCCTCGGGATGAATCCGGAGGTCAAATCGGGCTATTTCTTGCATTTTGGAAATGCTGTTAACTGCTGGTGTGTGCTGCAGACGAATGCTCTATGCGATCGCAATGGGCTAATGCGATCACATAGAAGGTTTTGGAGAGGCCAAGAATTTGTTCTATGCGATCGCGGGCATGGATATGCGATCGCATAGTTCTGGAAAGTTGTTCTATGCGATCGCGTACGGTCCTATGCGATCGCATAGTGTATAGAGAAGAGGGGTCCCAGGTCCAACTTTTGTTCTATGCGATCGCGGAGCAGGGCATGCGATCGCATAGTTATATTTCGGTAAGCATTGCGATCGCATTGAGGTCTATGCGATCGCATAGAGTAGTTTGGCGAGGGTCGAAATTTGTGCTATGCGATCGCAACAGGGATCATGCGATCGCATAGAGTAAAAATGTCTGGCAGTGATTTAAGTCCAGAACAGTCAACCCGCGACCCTCATTCGCAAAACGCCATTTTTGAGCTCCAAGAGAGGATTTTGAAGGGGAAACGTTGGGATATCATCGGGAAATCATCGGGGGTAAGTTTCTTGACCTTAATTCGTTGGTTTATCATGAAATCCGTGATTATTTCACCGAAATTGGAAGATTAAAGGTGGGTTTGAGCCCTAGGCCTAAATGTTAGAAAATCTCTGATTTGAGTGGGCAAATGGAGTCCGATTTTGGTAAATTTTATATGCCTAGACTCGTATTGAGATAAGGGACCCGAAAATATAATTTTTGTGATTTTTCGATAAGCGTACCGAAAGTCGGGTTTTGGCAACTTGCGGGTTTTGGTGTATTTTGAGTTATTTTGATTGGGTAATGCCCAATTGGCCTATTTTGATGTGATTCTATTGATTTTTATCAGATTCTACACTTGTGGAGGCCGACATTCGTGGCAAGAGGGTTATTGCTTAGCGGTTTTGTACCGGAATTGAGGTAAGTGGCTTGTCTAACCTCGTGTGGGGAAATTTTCACCCCTAGGATATTATGTGATAGTTTAAATGCCTTGTACGCGAGGTGACGGGCGTGTACATGCGCTGGTTGTTGAACACGTACTTTATTTAAAATGTTCGACGAGCGATATTCCTGTCTTTGGCTGTTAATTTGATATTTTTACCCGGTAGTGGTTAGAAGAGCATGATTAGATAGAATCTAACTGTCTAGTTGCTTAATTGACTTACTTGAGTTTTCTTGGTAAATCGTTGGCGTTGTTCATCGGCGAAGTTATCGTTAAGCATATTATACCTCCCTCTGTGCATTTCCTTTACTTGCTGTGTTTGTGGACTACGGGTTCAATTCCCAGAGATCCCAGGGCTGTGGGTTCGATTCCCGAGATCCTGAGATTATTGAAATATGGACTACGGGTTCGATTCCCGAGATCCTGAGATTATTGAAATGTGGACTACGGGTTTGATTCCCGAGATCCTGAGATTATCGAAATGTGGACTACGGGTTCGATTCCCGAGATCCCGAGATTATTGAAATATGGACTACGGGTTCGATTCCCGAGATCCCGAGATTATTGAAATGTGGACTACGGGTTCGATTCCCGAGATCCCGATATTATTGAAATGTGGACTACGGGTTCGATTCCCGAGATCCTGATATTATTGAAATGTGGACTACGGGTTCGATTCCCGAGATCCTGAGTTATTGGTAGGGACTATGGGTTCGATTCCCGAGATCCCGAGTTATTGGTAGGGACTACGGGTTCGATTCCCGAGATCCTGAGTTATTGGTAGGGACTACGGGTTCGATTCCCGAGATCCTGAGTTATTGGTAGGGACTACGGGTTCGATTCCCGAGATCCCGAGTTATTGGTAGGGACTACGGGTTCGATTCCCGAGATCCTGAGTTATTGGTAGGGACTACGGGTTCGATTCCCGGAGATCCCGAGTTATTGATTATTTATTGAGACATGGGACTGCGGGTTAAATTTCCGTAGCTCCTGGATTGTTGATTACAGAGTGGGACTGTGGGTTCAATTCCCACAGATCCTAGACTTGTTGATTGAGTTTTTATTGAGTTATTTACTTGCTGCTAGATTAAATTGTAGACGGTTGCAGAAATCACTTTACTGTTGTCATTTCAGATTCATTATTATTTAAACTGCTTATTTTTGTTATCATCATTATATTATTGTTCTCTCAGTAGGGCCCTGACCTTCTTCGTCACTACTCCATCGAGGTTACGCTTGGCACTTACTAAGTACCGCCGTGGTGTACTCATGCTACTCTTCTGCACATTTTTGTTGTGCAGATCCAGGTACATCAGGACAGGCCCATACTAGGTGATATTAGCAGCACTTTGGGAGACCTCGAGGTATGATCTGCTACGTCCGCGGATCCGGAGGCCCTCCTTCTATTCTGATAGTATTAGTAGATGTTTTCCTTCATTTCGTTGTTAGATACTCTTTACACATAGAGCCACGGTTGTATACTCTCTTTTAGTCTGTGTTGCCCGTGGGATTCCGGGTCTTGGAGGTGTTTTATACAGTGTGTTTGATGGGTGTATGTGCCAAGCGGCACAAATTACATTTCCTTTTTATACTATTTTCCGCTATTTCTTAATTAATGTTCATAAAATGGTATATTCCGCAACGTGTTAGGCTTACCTAGTCATGGGGACTGGGTGCCGTCATGACATGTTCACGATTGGTGAACTAGGGTCGTGACAAGTTGGTATCAAAGCTCTAGGTTCGTAGGAGTCACGGGACACAGACCGGTTACTTAGATTCTCATTGATCTATATGGAGACGTCTGTATTTATCTACGAGGGGCTATGTAACCGTTTAGGAAACTCTTCAATTCTTTGAATTCCTTATCGTGCGCCATTTATTCAGTTGGAGCCTATGTCATATGTTCTTTTGCATCCACTCGTGTATTGAAATTGCGCACTTGGTATCAAGTATGCGCCAATGGTTCGTGACGCTGCAGAGAGATCTCAAGGAAGTCAAGAATTTACTCAACCATTGTTACCGCGTGTCATCCATATCGATAATGCAATAAAATTGAGAGATCTTCAACCGTGCACATGGGGGTGCACTAGGTTCTGACATTCAGTTGATAAGTATGGTCTTGAGAAGGTTTACTTAACTGCCTAATCGTCACAATAAAGGTAGAATCACAAGGTGGATGTAGATCTAAAGATAGTTAGTGGTAATAAAGACTATATGGTTCATATGAGATATCTATTTAGCGAAGAATTCAGCCAGCAGAGATACTGTGGGAAATGAGTTTAACTGTCTTAAGAAGGACATGTACCAAACCAATGTCTTGGGTTGTCTTATGATGAAGACGTACATATGATAAAGGCTATTACCGTGGATTAGCAAGATGTATCTTTAAGGCTTCGTGCTAACTGAAAGGATTTCACTATCAACGACCAAATTATGGGTCATGTATCATATCAGATTTGGCTCGCACTGTATTTAGGTGCTATTCAAAAAGTTCTTTGAAACTTGTGGAAGAGTAAGAGTTGAGACTCGTATGGTATGACGTGGGGACTTTTGATGTTCCTGTGTCCATAATAATTCTACATTTCATTATCAGGCAGGGAAGACTTCGGCGAAGGCTACATGGTGCTTCGTAGGTGTGAGAATCACAGTATGTCTTAAGCTGTCGTGGTAAAGAATGCTCGATACATAGAGCGGGAATATGCTTGGTTGTATTGGGATGAGTTCAATACCCTATGGTGTTAGAGTGCTAATATAGCACAGGTGGTTATATTCGTTGGATCAAGTGAGTTGCAGTTGAATAATAGTAAATGACTTGAGAGAATGGTTATAATGTGTTCGAGAGTCGTGTAATAGTGGCTTTGGGCTAAGTGGGAGAGTCTCACCGCTTAAGATTGGATCGCATGGTTAATTACCTGTGTGAATTATGGATACCAGCGTATTATTGTGTTATTGCAGCGACGGGAAAAGGACCATGTGTGGTAATTTGAGTATATGTATTGTTGAATGCCGGAAACAGCCTCTCTACCCTTTCGGGTAGGGGTAAGGCCTGTGTACGTATTACCCTCCCCAGACCCCACTTTGTGGGAACATACTGGGTAGTTGTTGTATTGTTGAATGCATGTTATGTTTAGCCTTACTGGCTCATGTTCAAACTTGAGGGAAAATTCATGATTTATGCCTCGTATAGGTGCAGACTTCGCGGGAAGTGATTCCGCTGGGTGCTTTATCGAGAGGGTATTCATATGTTATAAAGAAATTCAATAGAGTTGGTTGCGTACTGGGGCAAGTTAGAACCGGATGGTTCTCAATAGCGGTCCTAGTGAATTCAAGAGGTAAAGTGTGGTGCCTGATAATTCTGAGTCTATAAGTACAGTTGAGGCTCAAGCTTTTGAAGCAACTCATGAAGAAAAGCACAAAACGATCTATGATGTTTTGACTTGTGGTGTAGTATTTGAGAGACATGAAATGATAGTCATTCTTGAGATAGCATGGCCTCATGATTTAAGGTCACTAAGGGTAAGTCGGTTGGAATAAGTTAGGTATTGAAGGAAGATATTAACATTTCTAAGGCAATCAAGGATAACCTGGAAGGAAGTAGATTGATCAGCCATAGTTGAGTTGGCGTATTGGTGTCAATGATCGGTTCATGCAACGAGTTATGCATGTGATTTGTGGCGGTGCATTTGAGACTTGTCGGCCGCAATGATTGATGTCATTCTGAAGTATTCGTCTGTTAGGGGCCTGTTGAGTAGGCAGACCTCGGAAAGGGTTATGGTGGCTTGGACCACTACTTAGATATTGGCATATTCGATGGCTATGAGAATTCGCCGTATGTTGTTATAGCTCTCTTGTAGTGAGCTAAATGGAAAGTATTATGTGATGAAGTATTAGTCTATCGTCAGTTCTAGAGCTATGATGGAAATTGCACCTATTGTATATCGGCACGTGAGGTGCAGTGAGTAGTACGAAAATTGAAGTAAGGACCAAGGTCACAGTTTGGTCAACGAATGTGATATGAAGAGCTCGGATGAGCAGGAAAGGAGTTTCAGTGTTTTAAGTAAGATGGGTATTAACATCAGTATCATTTGAGGTCGGTGTCCTGTGAGAAAGGCTTTGCATCCCGGTTAGGGACTCCTGATCACTTTTCAGTGTTAGTGCAGCCGGTGGGTTGAATGTGCATGCCCGTTTAATTATTCGGAAGATGGTGGGAGCTTGTCCCACAAGAAGATTGTATAGGTGTGACTTGCATTCACTTGATTGGTTAGAAAATTTAAACCAAGTATGAGGATTTTGGTGATATCATTCAATTGAGAAGTTATGCCTGGAGGGCACTCTGCTTATTGGGTTATAGACCTGTGAAATACTATTGACTTATCTTGGCACGACCAGGATAGACTTAAGGTCGGTGGATAGATTTAAATGTGGAAGTGAGCCTTGCGTCAGGCCAGTTATGTTTCTTCCAGCAATGCGCCCTTTATGAAGGGATAGTCGCGGTCTTATTTCGCGGTTGGTTAATTCATGTAAGATATATTGTGTCGTATGAGTGTGAGACGGCTTGGTAAGTTCCTTATGTGTTGGGGTTCCGCTCAGCGGTGATGTTATAGGAGCATGATGGCTCTTGAGACTCGGATCTTATATCGCACCTCAGTTGTGCTTGAGTTGTAGCCTATAGCGCTATATGTTTCATTGTGTCTGATATCATGCACCTTAGTGTGCTTATGATCGATAGTCAGTATTTTGATGTGACGAGCTATTCAGCTCGACATATGACTCCTTGTGTGAGTTTTATATCGTTGGGATCGGGTGGCACGCCGCCATGGTTATATTGTTGGGATCGGGTGGCACGCCGCAACAATGTGGTGTCTATTTCAGTGTCTATAATTGCTTTTATGTGTTATGTTTCCTATTTTCTGAGGAGGCCCATGTTTATGTGAGAGCGGAATAATTCTCTCTAGTTTTCGCCTTCCTTTGTATCACGTACGTATTAGTGGATTACTAGCACATTGTGTCATCTTGTGGGACTTCTAATTATGTCCGATGTGGCTTATCGCCTGAGCAGTTCGTACTGGGTGAGTGAGATTATGTGATTTGGGGTCAGTGCAAATTGATTATATGAAGTATATTATAGAGGAAATGATCATCCTCCGGTTTAGGACAAGGTAATGGATCTTGTCAGGAGTATGGACCACTGAATTGTTGATTCAGTAGTTGGTTATGAATATCAACACATCTCTTCCATCGTGTCAGTATTGTAAAAGTTGGAACGAGACCTATGTAGATCATGAGGTGTGATGGTAGCATCTGATTCGTTGAATTTTTGGCTAATTTGATCATAAAAATATTATTGTGGTCCTGTGGATTTTGAGTTGCAAGGTAAGAATCCAGCAAGGTTATGCAGTCATGTTTGAGGACGGCGTTTGAGGAATATTGAGTGATCTCTTGATGAAAACAAGCCCGACATAGAATTCCGGATGTTGGAATTAGGCTCTAAGACTTAATTGCTTAAACAAGAGGGAATATCTTCAGATATATCAGGCTAATGTGCTCAGCTGAGTCTTAGATTTATTGCCCCTTTTGAGATTTTGAGGCGTGTTGGGGAGGTTGCTTATGAGTTAGCCTTACCTCCTAGTTTAGCCGGAGTTCACCCCGTATTTCACGTCTCCATGCTCCGGAAATACCATGGTCACCCGTCGCATGTGTTGGATTTCACTTCTGTTCAGCTAGACGAGGATTTGTCTTATGTTGAGGAGCCAGTAGCCATTCCAGACAAGCAAGTCAGGAAGTTAAGGTCAAATAACATCGTTTCAGTAAAGGTTCAGTGGCGGGGTCAGCCGGTCGAGGAGGCGACTTGGGAGACCGAGCAGGATATGCGCAGCCAGTACCCTCATCTTTTCACTACTCCGGGTATGTTTTCTATGCTCGTTCGAGGACGAACGAATCTTTAAGTGTGGGAAGATGTAACGACCCGACCGGTCGTTTTAGAAAATTACGCCCCAATCCCTAATTTAACTGTTCCCCTAAGTTCATTTATGCTATTGTGGTTTGCCGGGAGAGTCGGTTTTGAAATTTGGAGTATTTTGGGACACTTAGTCCCTAAATGAGAGCTTTAAAGTTAGAAAATGGCCCGTAGCCGGAACAGTGTTAAGACGATCTTGGAACGGAAATCTGATGGTTCCATTAGCTCCGTTAGGTGATTTCGGGGGTTGGGAGCGCGTTCGAAATGTATTTTGGAGGTCCGTAGCTCAATTAGGCTTGAAATGCCGAAGGTTGAAATTTTGGCGAATCCGAACGATAGGTGAGATTTTGATCCGGGGGTCGGAATGGAATTCCGACAATTTATGTAGCTTCGTTATGTGATTTTGGATATGTCCGCAAATATTCAGGTCATTCGGACGTCGTTTGGTCGGGTTTTTGATCGAATATGCAATTCGGAAAGTTTTAAGAAATTTAGGCTTGAATTCGATGTGAATTATGGGTTTTGATGTTGTTAGACGTGTTTTGATGATTAGAATAAGTTCGTATCATGTTTTGGAATAGGTTGGTGGTTTTCGTTGGGATCCGGGGGTCTCGGGATGAATCCGGGGGTCCAATCGGGCTAATTCATGCATTTTGGAAATGCTGATAACTGCTGGTGTGTGCTGCAGACGAATGCTCTATGCGATCGCAATGGGCTAATGCGATCGCATAGAAGGTTTTGGAGAGGCCAAGAATTTGTTCTATGCGATCGCGGGCATGGATATGCGATCGCATAGTTCTGGAAAGTTGTTCTATGCGATCGCGTACGGTCCTATGCGATCGCATAGTGTATAGAGAAGAGGGGTCCCAGGTCCAACTTTTGTTCTATGCGATCGCGGAGCAGGGCATGCGATCGCATAGTTATATTTCGGTAAGCATTGCGATCGCGTTGAGGTCTATGCGATCGCATAGAGTAGTTTGGCGAGGGTCGAAATTTGTGCTATGCGATCGCAACAGGGATCATGCGATCGCATAGAGTAAAAATGTCTGGCAGTGATTTAAGTCCAGAACAATCAACCCGCGACCCTCATTCGCAAAACGCCATTTTTGAGCTCCAAGAGAGGATTTTGAAGGGGAAACGTTGGGATATCATCGGGAAATCATCGGGGGTAAGTTTCTTGACCTTAATTCGTTGGTTTATCATGAAATCCGTGATTATTTCACTGAAATTGGAAGATTAAAGGTGGGTTTGAGCCCTAGGCCTAAATGTTAGAAAATCTTCTGATTTGAGTGGGCAAATGGAGTCCGATTTTGGTAAATTTTATATGCCTAGACTCGTATTGAGATAAGGGACCCGAAAATATAATTTTCGTGATTTTTCGATAAGCGTACCGAAAGTCGGGTTTTGGCAACTTGCGGGTTTTGGTGTATTTTGAGTTATTTTGATTGGGTAATGCCCAATTGGCCTATTTTGATGTGATTCTATTGATTTTTATCGGATTCTACACTTGTGGAGGCCGACATTCGTGGCAAGAGGGTTATTGCTTAGCGGTTTTGTACCGGAATTGAGGTAAGTGGCTTGTCTAACCTCGTGTGGGGGAATTTTCACCCCTAGGATATTATGTGATAGTTTAAATGCCTTGTACGCGAGGTGACGGGCGTGTACATGCGCTGGTTGTTGAACACGTACTTTATTTAAAATGTTCGACGAGCGATATTCCTGTCTTTGGCTGTTAATTTGATATTTTTACCCGGTAGTGGTTAGAAGAGCATGATTAGATAGAATCTAACTGTCTAGTTGCTTAATTGACTTACTTGAGTTTTCTTGGTAAATCGCTGGCGCTGTTCATCGGCGAAGTTATCGTTAAGCATATTATACCTCCTTCTGTGCATTTCCTTTACTTGTTGTGTTTGTGGACTGCGGGTTCAATTCCCGGAGATCCCAGGGCTGTGGGTTCGATTCCCAGAGACCCGGAGTGATAATGATATGGACTACGGGTTCGATTCCCGAGATCCTGAGATTATTGAAATATGGACTACGGGTTCGATTCCCGAGATCCTGAGATTATTGAAATATGGACTACGGGTTCGATTCCCGAGATCCTGAGATTATTGAAATATGGACTACGGGTTCGATTCCCGAGATCCTGATATTATTGAAATGTGGACTACGGGTTCGATTCCCGAGATCCCGATATTATTGAAATGTGGACTACGGGTTCGATTCCCGAGATCCTGATATTATTGAAATGTGGACTACGGGTTCGATTCCCGAGATCCTGATATTATTGGTAGGGACTACGGGTTCGATTCCCGAGATCCTGAGTTATTGGTAGGGACTACGGGTTCGATTCCCGAGATCCTGAGTTATTGGTAGGGACTACGGGTTCGATTCCCGAGATCCCGAGTTATTGGTAGGGACTACGGGTTCGATTCCCGAGATCCTGAGTTATTGGTAGGGACTACGGGTTCGATTCCCGAGATCCTGAGTTATTGGTAGGGACTACGGGTTCGATTCCCGGAGATCCCGAGTTATTGATTATTTATTGAGACATGGGCTGCGGGTTCGATTCCCGGAGACCCAGAGGTACTGTCAATGGGACTGTGCGTTCAATTCCCACAGGTCCTGGACTTGTTTTATTGAGTTGGTTACTTGTTGTTAGCTTAATTGTAGACGGTTGCAGTAATCATTTTATTGTTGTTATTTCGGAATTATTATCATTTAAATCGCTTATTATTGTTATCATCATTATATTATTGTTTTCTCAGTAGGGCCCTGACCTTCCTCGTCTCTACTCCATCGAGGTTAGGCTTGGCACTTACTGAGTACCGCCGTGGTGTACTCATGCTACTCTTATGCACACTTTTGTTGTGCAGATCCAGGTACATCAGGACAGGCTCACACCAGGTGATTCAGCAGCACTTTGGGAGACCTCGAGGTATGATCTGCTACGTCCGCGGATCCGGAGGCCCTCCTTCTATTCTCATAGTATTAGTAGATGTTTTCCTTCATTTCGTTGTTAGATACTCTTTACACATAGAGCCACGATTGTATACTCTCTTTTAGTCCGTGTTGCCCGTGGGATTCCGGGTCTTGGAGGTGTTTTATACAGGTGTGTTTGATGGGTGTATGTGCCAAGCGGCACAAATTACATTTCCTTTTTATACTATTTTCCGCTATTTCTTAATTAATGTTCATAAAATGGTATATTCCGCAACGTGTTAGGCTTACCTAGTCATGGGGACTGGGTGCCGTCATGACATGTTCACGATTGGTGAACTAGGGTCGTTCCCGGGTTAACAGAGTTCCTTATCCGGACCTCTGCTTCGCAGACATTTTAAGAGTCAAAATTCCTCGGATTCGGGATTAACCGGTGACTTGGGACACCATTGTCATTCCCAAGTGGCGACTCTAATTAATCTCTAATAAAATCCCGAACCGATTGTCCTTTGATTGGAAAAACTCCTTCCCTTACGTTATTTTATCCGTCTTGGGTAATTGAGCGTCGGGGTATACCCTACGAGTGTATTTATATGCTTTTAAGTATGTGGGGTAGTAAAAAGGGAGGTGTGACAAAGGTGAAAGACATGGGTCTTCTGACACTGAAAAGACTCAAAAAACCTATGTGGTTGAAAACTTAGAAACTAGGTTTGTTCTCGTTGGACCTATTAGGAATAAACCTGTTAAACGGGCCGGGTTGGACCGGTTCCGGACCGGCCCAGACCGGTAAAAACCGGAACCGGGCCGGACCGGTGGAAAAGGGGCCGGGTGGGCTGGGTTTTTATGGGGTAGGGGTTAGTTCCGGGAAAAATTTATGAACGGTTAACCGGAACCGGGTAGGCCCGGTCCGGCAAACAGTACCCTTAACGGGTAAACCGGCCCGGCCCGGCCCGGTTCAACGGCCAATTTATTTATTTTTTTTAAAATTCGGATATATGGGGCCCACCCCAAACGGCTATAATCATAAAAATCCGTTGGCCAACGGATCTATTTAAGTTTTGGCCATTTTTTTTTAATTTTTAACACATTCTTAATTTACAAATGTAGCCTTATGTAAATCTATAAATACCCATCCCCCCTTCTTCATTTCTCACTCAAAATTCTCATCTCAATCTCAAATTCTCTCATTCACCTATTCTCTAATTATCTAGTTCAAGACTTCAAGTCTTAATAATTTCTCATTTCATCTTCGAATTTATTTGGCTCATTTTTGTTGAATAATTGAAATTCAATTATAGTATTTTATCATTCGGGTTTTGAACTTCAAGTTGGAATATTGGCTTGACGTTTGTTCGTGGTAACATCGAAAATTCGGAATTGCATAACCAAGTGCTCCACTTCGGTGCACTCCCTCCAACTCTTTCTCTTATTAATATTTTAATTGCATATTTATTTTGAGCTTATTTATTCCTTAAATTTCACAATATGTTTAGTGCTGCTAAAAAAGCGTGTAGAAAAGTTACTGGTAGGGGGAGTAAAAGTAGAGGTAATTCTTCAGCATCTGGTAGTAATAGCCCAATATCTATTGTTCCTCTGAAACATCGCCTAATGAAAATATAGATTATGATCAATTACAAGAAGATTATGGAATAGAAGATAATGAAATAGGAATTGAAGAAGAGATATATGCTACACCTACTAGTGCACCTAGTGCTGGGGTAGGTAGTGTTGGAGTTGGTACAAGGGGTGGTGGTCGTGGCACTAGGGGTAGACCACCTACGGCTCCGACGAGTAATCGTAGAAAAAGAAGTAAGGTTTGGAATTTTTTTGAATTAATTGAAGGTTCTGATAGAGTGAGATGCAAAATTTGTAAAGATTCATTTAAACATTTGAGTGGAGGAAATTTAGGGGGAACTGGAACGCTTAGTAGGCATATGAGAATTTCACACCCGATAGAATGGGGCCTAGATGGTGATGATAGTCAAACAACTATTAACCCTACTATTGGAGGGTTAGTAAAATATGATAAAATGAAGGATCGTGAGGAATTAGCGAAAATGATTGCTTTAGGTTGTCTACCTTTTTCGTTTGCTTCTTCGTCATATTATGTTACATATATTCAAAGAATATACAATCCATTATTTAAAGGTATACCTAAGAGTACTTGTAGAGCTGATATTTTCAGACTTCACGGACAATATGAAACATATTTACGTTATTTGTTTGAAAAATTTCCTTGTAGAGTATCTCTAACTTCTGATATTGGTCAAGCTGTTAATGGACGTGAATATATTACTGTTACATGCCATTGGATAGATGATAATACTGTTATGCAAAAACGTATTATTGCTTTTAGATATGATGAAGATCAAAGTCATACCGCTGCATTTATAAGCAGCACTATTTGTGAAGTTGTAGAATTTTATAATCTCAAACAAAAAATATTATGTATGTCTTTTGATAATGCTTCTAACAACACTGTCGCAATTTCAATATTAAAATTGCATTTGCAACCACCTGTTAATGAAACTTTTCATGTTAGGTGTGCATGTCATGTGTATAATTTAATTGTTAAAAGTGGCCTAGATTTATTTTCAACAGAGATTAGTCTTGTTAGAAGAGCGGTTGGTGTAATTCAAGGAAATAATAGACATTCTAGAATAAGGGAATTTAAAGATAAGTGTGTCCAACATAACCTTCAACCCCGATTCATGCCAGAAGAAATAATTACTAGATGGAACTATACATATTTATTTTTAAAAGTTTGCTATAAATATAGATATCCAATAACTGAAGTTGCTAATGCACATTGTACGAATCCAAGTCGTATGTTAACAACTGATACTTGGGCGGTCATTAATGATGTTGTTAAATTTTTACATAAATTTTATACTGCTACTGTTGAGTTTTCTGGATCTTATTACCCTATTATTGCTATGGGTTTAGTACATATAGCGGAAATTTCTTTTCTACTCTTTGAATTTAGGAAAAAAGAAAAATATACGGCTGCTGTGACAAATATGCAAGACAAATTCAAACAATATTTCTTTCCAATTCCTCCGATTTACTTAATTGGTGCAGTTTTAAATCCTTCAATTAAATTGTCTGATTGTCATCAATTAATTAATACTTTATATACTTATATGGAGATTGGGGAAACTGAAACCCCAAATTTATATACTTCTATGAACAGTTTAAATGATTATTTACATCAATTATATAATTATTATGCAAATGTAATTGATATAGCTGCAGGTAATGTTAATAATTCTATTATGCAATGTAGCACTTCTGCTACATTGACTGAAGATGAAGGATTAGATGAAAGTTTTAATATTTTTTCTACTTTTTCTAACACTCAAACAAGTTGCAGGAACATTGATGAACTTCAATTCTACTTGCAGAAACAAAATGAGCCTCGCACAAAGGATTTTTCACCGTTGGGGTGGTGGCATGAAAATGGAAAGCAATTTCCTGTTCTCTACGCAATGGCTAGGGACGTGATGAATGTGCCAATTTCAACTGTTGCATCCGAGAGTGCATTTAGCCAAGCAAGACAACAACTTGGAGATACGCGTCACTCATTGGGAAGCAATGCTTTGGAAGTTTTAGTATGTATGAGAGATTGGATTAGATCGGAAAGAAGAAATCAAGGACATGAAGATGTTGATCGCCCAGAAGACGAGGAACTTGGAGATATATTAACAAGTGGCCACCCATCCGAATTAAATACTCCAGAAGAAGGCCAATCAGTTCATATTGATTATGACGAACTTAGCAGGGCAATGCAAAATATTTGAATTTACTTATTGTTATTTGTTCAAGTCTTAAAAGATGTAAACATTCAATTTGTAAGTTTCAAATTTGAGTTATGAAATATGAAATAAAAGAAGCACTTGCAATTTGCAGCAAGTGCAATTTTTCTCATATTCCTTCTATTCTTTAATTTATATTTTAAAGTAATACAAATTCTTAATATAACTTAAATTCAAACTTCAATGTTTCAAACTTAAATCCTTAAATTGAAACTTTAATTTTGAAAATCAAACTTAAAGTGTTAAATTGAAACTTTTATTTAGAAATTCAAACTTAAAGTCTTAAATTGAAACTTCAATTTTTAAATTCAAAGTTTCAAAGTTCAAACTTAAAGTCTTAAATTGAAACTTTAATTTTTAAATTATAACTTAAACTCTTAAATTGAAACTTTATAAGTCTAACTTAATTTTGAAATACAAACTTAAAGTCTTACATTGAAACTTTATAAGTGCAAGTTTTTCTCATTTACTTTGTTGTCTTTAAATTAATACAAAGTTACAAACTATTAAAATAAATTATAATAGTTATACGAATTTACAAAAAATTAAAAAAACATTAAACCCGGCCCGGCCCGGCCCCTTTAACCCGTAACCCGTACGGGTCAATTTTTACCCGAAAATACCCCAACCCGTTAAGCCAGCTATGAAGGAGCCCGGAACCGGCCCGGTAAGTAACCCGTACGGGTTCAAAAAAATTGGGCCCGGCCCGGCCCACCCGTTAGACACCTATAATTAGGAATGTAAAATTGGCTGAGTCGAGTGTGAGTAGCGGTGAAAAGAAAGGAAAAAAGAAAGAGGGTGCAAGTTGATAACTGTGATTTTTACATGATTTATACCCCTTCTTTCCTAAGCTTTGTGCATAAATTGATATAGATTAGTCCTGAATTGCTTACACGTTGTGGTTGATTGCAGGTTTGAGCGACTAGATGATAAAGATCACAAATCGGCTCAGGAAGGAGTGAAATCTTCCAAGCATCAAGAGATGAGCTAAAGTGTGAGTTAAGTGACCTGTGTGGACCGCAACCTTTTGTTATACGGCCGCACAAGAGCATTCTGCAAATATCCAAGTTCAAGAAACCTGTGCGGTCCGTGCTGCTTTGCCATGCGGATGCACAAGTAAGGATCAGAGAACCTGCAAGTTTAGACATAATTCCACGCGAACCGCATCCATTTCTACGCGGTCAGCAATAAGAAGAAACAGCAGCTCAGATGTAAAGGCATAATCCCACGCGGCCGCATACCAAAACAGTGTGGTCCGCGTGGGTGAATGATCAGAGAGTTACCATTGGAGAACAATCAACTGTGCGGCCGCACATAATTTCCACGCGGTCCGCGTGAATCAACCTACGCGGCCGTGTGTCATTTTTAGGCGGTCCACGTTCCAAGATCCAGTAGCTTAAATATTGAAGGCCTTTCACCCTATGCGGCCGCATGTCATTTCCACGTGGTCCGCGACAGATCCTCAGGGGCATTTTTGTCCAGTTTTTCCTGGGTAGTATAAATAGAATATTTTACTTTTTTAGGTTAAGTTCTTTTACACTGTACGAGCAGCTGAGCACGCGGCAACTTTTATTTGCATATTTTGGGATTTTTCTTAGCGTTGAATGTGGAATCAAGTGTATTAAATTTGTAGTTTATTATTATGTTAATTTCTTCTATTACTTCTTCTTTTTTTTACTGTTTCCATGTCTAGATAAACCCATTAGCTAGGGTTTTGGCTCAACCCTAGTGTGACTAATTAATGTATATTTTTGCTTAATGTTTGGATAATATTGGGTGATTGGTTTTGGGTTGATTGTATGCTTTCATTTAGATTTTGTGGTTGCAAAACACTAAGTATAGCTTAGTGGGTTTTGAATCTTCTTGAGAAAGAGAGTCTATGACCTCTCAATCAACCCAACAAGAATTTGGGATGTACCCATGAGAATGGTAGTCCCGAGTAACGGGTTAAACCTCGAGAGAGTAAGTACCCAACTTGAACCTTAAAGTTGCTTAGGTAAATTAGTCTACCCAATTGGTCTCGGGAGAGTCAATTGGGCAAAATCACTCTCTCTACTGAGAGGTGTGAGAGTGAGTACTAAAGTGCAAACAGTTATCCATATATCCCATATTGTCATCCTCACATTGAAATTCTATACCCGTTAATTAGACACCTAGGCAAGTGCTACGACCCTAGTGTTTTCTCATTATTGCATACACCTTAGAATTATAATTTAGCATAATCTTGTTCATAATTGTAGTCAATATTTTTAGTTGATAAACAAAGAAAACCAAAAATGTTAGAAGCCAAATTAGAAGTTACAACACTTTATTAGTCTTCACAAATACTTGACTCCAATATCAAGCTCCCTGAGGAAATAGACCCCGAAAACCACTATCGGATAAAAGTTGTTTGCGCCCACTCTTCCTAAGGGTTGAGTCTGCGATGATCACAAGTGATAAAGAAATGGGAAATGGGAAAGGAATTGTTCTTGCTCTATATGAGGTTGCACAAAAGAAGGTAGAAGAGAGTGTCATAAAGTTAGGAGGAAGTGGTTTTGGGAAAACAACTGAGGGGTTGATTCATCTAAGAAAAAAAAAGATGAACCTGTTTCATCTAATGAGGAAACCTTGGATGGCCTACTGAAAAGGGTTGGAAAAAGTTATGACCCAAAGAAACACAAAGCTACCACACTAAAAGTGACCAACACCTACTACCTCTTCAGTGCCTAGGGG
Source organism: Nicotiana noctiflora (assembly GCA_032618575.1). Taxonomy (NCBI): domain Eukaryota; kingdom Viridiplantae; phylum Streptophyta; class Magnoliopsida; order Solanales; family Solanaceae; genus Nicotiana; species Nicotiana noctiflora. Next base: position 46,977 of record JASVEL010005123.1, on the reverse strand, counting down.
TAAAGCCATAAGAAGCAAGGTAAAACAAAGTAAAGCTAACCTACAAAAGGCCTTAGAAGAAAGCAAGAAAAAGAAAATGGAGAAGGGAAATGGAAAAGTGGTAGAATTCCCTGAGGTTGTAGAGGAAGAGGAGATGGAAATGATCCATCAATAAAGGGGTACAACAATGGAGGTTCCTACACCTAAACCTAAAAAGCCCAAGACTTCCTCCAAGAAGTCTTCTTCTGTACCTATGTCTGCTGAACCCTCACTAGCCAAGAGGACAAGATATGCAGTGAAAGCTAAACAAACAAAAGTTTCAGATGATGAAGAGTGGAGTGGAGAAGAAGAAGATGATGAATCTGAGAAGGAACATGACAAATTTGTCATCTTTGGCAGAAGAAAAATTTTAAAAGTTATATTGTTGAAGGACCTGGTGGAACCAGGGATGATGAGGCTGGTTGACTCTTTAGCTGCTTAAGGTTGGAAGGACATGGTCCTTCAGATGGATGGGAGACTAGCCAGAAATGAGCTAATTGAGTTCATGGCTAATGTTTCTGTTAAGGATGGGGTTGTCAGTAGTTTGGTGAAGGGAGTCCCGGTTCAGTTTGATGCTGAGAAACTTGAGAGATTCTGGACATACCCTCTGAAGGGTGTGATGTATACACTAGGAAAAGGTGGCCATGCCTGGACTCCCTCCCTACTGCCCTTGAAATCACCAAGAGGTTCTGTAATACAGAGGATATGAATAAAGCCAGTGCTGTGCAGAAAAGCGAGATGAGGCCTGAGCATAAGGATGTGTTTGAGTTTGTCAACTAGTGCCTATTGCCCAGACAAGAGAGAAGTCACTACAAACTAGATGGACCTGGTTCTTATGAAGTGCCTTGAGAGAGGAAATCAAATCAACTAGCCTGCCCTCATTGTCAAATTGCTAGACAGGGTTATCAATGGCTCCAAGGCTCATGCTACTCCATATGGCTTCATATTGACCACAGTTCTAGACAAGCTGAATGTGCCCTTGAAGAAATGGGAAATGGCCTCAAGCAAGGAATATTTTGCATCAAAACTCTTTTGGCTTGTGACTATCCAGTCAATGCCATCCTAGTTGAACCTGGTTTATCTCTGAAGACACCCATCAACAGCAAAGTTATGACCTTGGTTCAGGAATGTGAAACTAAGGATGCTGAAATTGCTCAGCTCAAGGCTCGTGTGTTAAATTGAAAACTGAGAGGGATGGCCTTAGAACTGCGCTTGCCAAAGAAAAGGAGAAGAATGATAGAATTCTTCAGAATATGCTGAACCTTCTCCAAAATAAACCCTCCCATTCTTCCAAGCCTTAGGACTCCTAGCACTTGTTTCATGAACCTATTTAGTACCCAGTGACCCAGATTAGAGATTTTTCTTTTTTTTGCTCATTGTTTTGAATGTTTTTCTTTCTTTTTATGGACTGTTAATGGCAATATATCACTATCAATAACAACAACTATTTTCTCTTGTTCTATGTTTCTTCTGACCTTGATAGTTTAAGAATGTTTGTTGATTATTGATGATTGCACCGCGATTGCAGTTGTAGTTGCCCCAGCGGCCATGAGTACTCATAAAAATTTGAGATTCACATTGTGTATGCAACGTTTTGATGATACCAAAATGGAAAAGAGATATTGTGCTTTACACATTATTCTAAAAATAAGTGATCTTTATAACCTAATTAACCTGGTCCTTGATGATAAGTGAATTTTCTAAAGTTTAGTGTAAAGGTTAAACTGACTTTGCAGTCATCAAAAAGTGAGAATTTGGTGGCCCAAGAACCGGTGAAGTTTTGAAGAATGATAAATGAACTCAGTCATGGACCATGTCCATCATGTGAAGCACATCAACCTACCCATGTTAGATGCACGTAAAAAAGATAAGTCACATTGATCAAGCAACAATATCTCCTGATCTGATCGAAAATATTGCATGATAAGTGGAAAAAGTCTCCTTATATGAAGAGAACACAATCCGGATAAAAGATAGTATTGGAGTTTGAGCTGTTCCATGACTCAACTTCGATAGAAGATCAACAATTGAGTTCCAATCAACTCTGATTACTAACCTATTAAAAGATAGTGATTGTTCTCTTTTACAGGCATTGCACAAACGCAGAAGTTAAACTAAATTGAGAGCAAAAGAGCAAGGTGATTTTTCAAGCAATTTATATGAGATTTGAGTGTGCACTCCTGAAGCTACTTGGATGAGATAGAAGAACCAATTCCATTGTGTCTTTCTTTTATTCTAGTTCAATTGTAGTAGGTGATTTAAAGTTGTACCTTTCAGCTTTCATAGAAACAATTATATTAGGTACTTAGAGTGTTCAAGTTATATGCTAACTTGAAGTTGTCGCAATAGTTGAGGCTGTGTGCTACAACGGGATTAAAGTTAATCCTTAGGTTTATAAAGAGCTTTGTAAATGTTGTTTTGGCTCAGCGATTTTAATGAAAGTTTGAGAAAATGCTACTGAGTAGTAGGTCATGATTTTTTTACCTTTTGAGCTAGGTATTTTTCACGTAAAAATTTCCGTGTTCGTTATTTTATGTACTTATTATTCATCAAATAATAGTGTTAGTACACCTAGAAAAACCAGGTTCTTCTAGAGCGAAAAATTGGGTACCATACAAATCACCCCCTCTTGTACGGTATTGACGTACAAAACATCACATGCCTTTACAAATCGGTACTTCATTTGTCCTAGCTCTTTAACCTGAGACGGAGTTAAAATTTTATTTATATGGATTGGAATTCTAGAACCAGAATTTTAAGTGCTAATAACTATATTTTAATTTCAATTTGTACCTATTATGTGTATTTTTTCAGACGTGTTCATCCCATTTTTGCAAATACTCTATCCTTTTAGGATCTCTTCATTTTCATCCGTAACATGATAGCAATTTTTTTAGAGGGAGAACTGATCCTTATCGAAGGCGTTACAGAATAAGATATGAGTAGAAACACCCGACTTACTATTTTTCAAAATTGATGGTGTTAAATTTTTTCTTAAATTTTGTTATTGGGTCAATTTATGAAGCCTTTTTGCATTTATGATGTTTAACCTTATTAGGGTAGCACAATGCCGCCTTTTAATCGAACGGTAGAAGGCGACAGAGGAAAATTAATGAATCGAAATTGCAAAGATTGGAGGGTGAAGTTCTTGTCAATACATAACCCAAAGGTTATTGTCCCATTCTCATGTTACCTGGCTTCTAGGGCACAAGAGTTTTGGAGCATTGCCACGATTTATGTGCACAATTTCTTATTGTATTGGGGGTATCTTTTATGAATATTATCACTTGGTCATTTTTGCTTATGCCATGCCTATCAATGATGATACTTCTCAAAAGAATATATTGAAGTGCAAGTTCCTCATTTTCTTTTCTTATTTCATCAAGATTTCATCATGATTATCGTCACTATTTTTGTCATTTATCGCATAAATAAGTTCCTGCATGAAAAATCGCCCACAAATCTGATATGCCAATTATATGCTACTAGCAACGCATGTGTATACTGAATCATACTGTATATTATTTTGTAAAACAATATCAGTATTATTATAATGAAAGTTTGAGTAAATAATTATGCATTAGAGAATAAAGTATAAATTTATGTGAACGATCAACGTGTGATGACTTATTTATCAAAGTCAAGATGATTGGATATAATTTGAACCAGTGAAGATAAACAATCAAGATATAATTAGATACATATAGTATTTATACCAACTCTAACTAATAAAGCTGAATCTCGTCTCTATACAATTACTAGAATAACTTTGTACATGAATCAAGTCCGAAATTATTGCAGCAAAAACAATCATCACAAATCTATTGAAAATTTTCGTAAATATTATCCAACGCCAATCAATAAAAGGCAAAGTTTCTTAAAATAAGGATACTTGGAGAATATAAATTTAATGTTAGTGAGTGAGTATTTGAATTGTGAGTTGCACCTTTATCAAGGGTGTGGCTGCAACATTAACTTTTTTTCTAGATGAAATATTTCTCACAAATATATTTGTGAGAATATTCTGTCTTCCTATGAAGCTCACTAAAATTTGTAAGCTTGGTTACAGTTCAAAGTAATATTCTAATTTTGTGAAAAATGAATTAATTATGAACCAATATCTCATAAATCAAATGTATTAAGCAGCGTCACACACACCAATAATATTTAACTTATCAAAATGTGTACCACTATATCTTTACCAATATTTACCGAAGAAAGTGTAAAATTTTGTAAAATAAAAAAAATCCAACAAACAAAAATAAAAGACTAATATAATTGATTATGTCAAACAAACTACTTTGTTTGTGACCAGTACCTATCAACAATAATATTTTTCTCTGAATGAAACTAGCCCAAATGCTAAATTAGTAAGATTGGACGCTTCAAAGTCGAAAATAATCTAATTTTAAGGAAAATGAGTGGAGAATTCATATCCAATAAATCAAAAGTACTAAGCAGCATCACAAACATAATTTTTTTTTAATTATCAAAGTGTTAAAAGTATCTAGTCATCTTTTAAAAGGTTTAATTATGATCATTCCTTCTGAGCTGTAAAAAAAAAAAACGAAACTACCTTCATAGCATATATGATAAATGTCATTCTTATTTCTATATAGTTGTCACCGTGATAAATGGACCATGCGTTAGGGGGTCTTATTTTAAAAAAAATACCGAGCGATATGTACTAAAGAGAAAAGAAAGAATTTTAAAAGTAGAGAGGCAACAGTAGTACTCAACAAAATATTAACTTAGTCATAAGAAAAGAATGAAGATACCAAACTCTGTAAAAAAAATTAGTGAAATGAAGAAAGTGTTAGGTGATAGTTCTGATTTTCTTATCATATTTAGTTTTTTTATCTTTTGAAAGAAGGACAATATCTTCATCTTAATTGGGTTTTTCGTTTTGTAAAGAAAATTATAAATTTCCATATTTGGCTAGTTGTAGGAAAAGATTTGGACTTCTATAAATTGGAGATCCTTCTTTCTTATTCAGAAACATCCACAATAACTCTGCTCCTAGATACAAGGCGAGGTTAGTTGTTAAAAGTTTTGGCCAGAAGAAGGGAGTTGACTTTGATGAAATTTTCTCCCCTGTTGTGAAGATGTCTTCTATCTTATGGTTCTAGGCTTAGCCGCAAGTTTAGATTTAGAGGTTGAGTAGATGGATGTCGAGACTGCTTTTCTTCATGGTGATTTAGATGAGGAGATTTATATGGAACAACCTAAGGACTTCGTAGTTAAGCTTGCAGGTAAGTATGTGTTTTGCTGAAAATTAGCAGGCATGAAGCCTGTCAATAGTTCCTCTACTTGAAAACATATTTGGCTCCTTGGCTGGAGGGGAAGTTTGTTGGGCTCATGCCCATGTTGTCCAACCAAATGCCCAATGGCCTAATCATATTCTCATTTAGTTTCCATTCCTATTCGGAATTGGACTCGATTTTTGTTCCTATTTTGAATGGGTTTGGGCTTTAGAGAAAGCACCACTCATGATCTATAAATAGTACAACCTTGGAGAATTGTTCTATACTCATTGATATAAGTCTTTGAAAGACATAGGCATGTAAGAGCGATTTTTGAAAGAGCTTTCATCAAGAGAGAAGAGAGAAGAAAAGTATTTGTTTTGCAGCAGATTTTTATTCCAACGACCCAACTACAAATTATGTTTTTCGGTTCGTTAACCGTTGAATTGGGCTGTAATTTTGGCTGAGTGTTCATAAAATTTTGGTATATTTCTTTTTTGTTATCTAATTTATCGTCGCTATAGATTTGTTTGCTAGCTTTCGCATGACAACTAATATTTTCGGTCCTAACAGTATTTCCCACTAGTCTATTAAATTGTAAACGTGCTAAAATTAGTATAAAATAATATTTGACCTTAACCAACGGCATCAACTTCTAAATATAGATGACCGAATTGGTTATTCCATGACCAGTTCATGCTCACCAAGAGTTCACATGAAAACATTGCAAAATTTTCAAATTTGTCAACGATTTTGGTCTAACTTAAACTTAATTAATAATTTTATAAATGTTTCATTGTACCAAAAGAAGGGTTAAATTACTAAATAATCTTAATCTTGACTGCCAAGTTACCGTAGCTATACAGATAACTAAGACTAATATTTTTTTTTCATGATACACGTAACACTAATAATATAATGAATAATTATGTTTCTATTTAAATCATGGAAACCTATAGGTATCCAAAATCTCAATCACAGATATTAGTTTAATCCGATGAATAAAAAAAAAATAGGTGAAAACTTATTAATTTTTTCCTATATTAAAAGACTCTTCCTTATAAAAAAGATAATAAACGGAGGGAATTAGGAATTTAGACAGATCATACCTTCTAATTGCAAAATTTGAGGAATCTTGTTGTTATTGTAATTTCAATGTTGTTGCGGATAGATTGGAAACAGCCTCTCTGCCCTCTCGGGTAGAGGTAAGGCCTGTCAACATATTACCCTCCCCAGACCCCACCTTATGGGAATATACTGGGTTGTTGTTGTTGTTGTTGTTGTTGTTGTTGTTGTTGTTGTTGTTGTTGCTGCGGATAGACATGAAGCCAAGATTTTGAATATGCTTTTGCCCATAACTGTTATAATAACTACAACCATGATTACAAGAGCCATGCAATCAAGTTGCTGGAATGCCATTAACCTCTAAGTTCAACTTTAAACCCACAATCGACGTGCAATAATTTTTCGTTCTTGTACATTTTCTCAATGAAAAAAGGAACATATTTACTGGGGAAAATATTTAATGCACCGATTGTTTTTAAAATCAACTTTTTGAGCAACGATTCACTTGGTTTGTCTAGTGAAATCAGAAACCGTTTGAAATCGTTATTTACAAACGGTAATAATCGAGAACTTCAAAAGTGAATGGAAAGATATTGTAGGGTGTGTTTGGTATGAAGGAAAATGTTTTCCATGTAAAATGTTTTCCGAGAAAATATTTTCATGGAAAATGAGTGGTTTTATCACTTATTTTCTCTTGTTTGGTTGGTAAGTGGAAAACATTTTCCGGAAAATATTTTCTATTGTTTGGTTAGAGAGTAGAAAATGGTTTTTTTTAGAAAAATATTTTTTATGCAACTCTCCTCACCTCTCCCCTCCCACCTCCCCCACCCCTCCCCCACCCCTTCCCTAAGTCTCTAAAAATTGACTCAATCTAAAGGAACTAGTAGTGATGCTTTACTTTTTAACGCAAAACCCACATATTTTCGAACCCGTAAACTTTATAATTTTTAGACCCGTAAACTTCCAAACACATAAACCTCCAAACTCATAATTTTAGAACTTGTAAAATTTTGAGTCTTTAAATCGATAAATAATAAAATTGAAAACTAAAAAATATATTTTAATTTTAGGGGGGGGGGGGGGGGGGGGGGCTGGGGGGCAGTAAAACTAAAAAAAAATAGAAATTTAAAATTTTTAAAAACAATTTAAGGTAAAAAAATATTTTTTTGTGGGGGGTGGGGGGTTGGGTGGTGCAGAAAAATAAAAAAAAAGAATAATTGCAAGAAACAAATTGAGGTAAAAAATAATTTTTAGGGGGAGGGGGATAGGGGGTAGGGTTGGGGTTGGGTGGTGTAAAAAAATATAAAAACAGAAATTTGAAATTGGAAAAAAAAATTTAAGGTAAAAAAATATATTTTTTTTCGGGGGAGGGGGGTAGGGGTAGGGGTGGGGGCTGTGTGGTACAGAAAAAATGAAAAAACAGAAATTTGAAATTACATAAAAAAAATTTAAGGTAAAAAAAATATTACTTTTTTGGTGGGTGGTGGTGGAGGGGTAGTAGGGTGGATGGAAAAACTGAAATTTAAAAAAAAAAAAGAAACTTTTTTTGGGGAGGGGATGGTGGATTGGTGAGGGTGATAAAGGTTGAGAAGGAGCTTTGGAAAATATTTTCCTTTCTTTTGATAAGGAAAACATTTTCCTCCAATTGGAGGAAAATGAATTGATAAGTAAAATATTTTCCAAAACATTAAAGCCAACCAAACATGAGAAAATTGGAAAATATTTTCCTTCATACCAAACACACCCGTAGTATAGAAAATAATACAACAACAATAACAACAACAAACCAGTAAAATCCCATAAGTGGGGTCTGGGGAGGGTAGTGTGTACGCAAACCTTACCCCTACCCGAAAGGGGTAGAGAGGATGTTTCCGAAAGACCCCCGGCTCAAGATAATAAAAAGACAAAAGAAGAGAGTATTAGATTCGCCACGGAAACCATAGGGAAAAAGGAACATAGAAAATAGGGAGGAGAAAAAAAAATTCAAAGCAAAAATAATGGTTTGTAGATGGATCCTGTATCGAAATAGAAAATAGTAAAATACGACATTGCCCCTAGCTATCTTAGACAAAACCCCACCGAACTAGGCTCACAAAGGTACAAAGTAACACAAGACTCAACTACCTCCTAGCCTACAACTGTAATACGCGACTTCCATAACTTCCTATCAAGTGCCATGTCCTCGGAAATCTGAAGCCTCCCCATATCCTGCCTGATCACCTCTCCCCAATACTTCTTAGGCAGCCCTCTACCTCTTCTCGTGCCTTCCACGACCAGCCGCTCACACGTCCTTACTGGAGCATTTGGGCTTCTCCTATGCACATGCCCGAACCATCTGAGCCTCGCTTCCCGCATCTTGTCATCAATAGGGGCCACGTGCACCTTCTCCCGAATGTCATCATTCTTAATCTTATCCTTTCTGGTGTACCCACACATCCACCTCAACATCCTCATCTCTGCTACTTTCATCTTTTTGATACGTGAGCGATTAATAATATGAGAGCAAAACATGACATTTTTAATTTAACCACAAGTCTCTTTCTTAAAGTTAACCACAACAAACAAACCAAAAAAAAGGGTTGGGGGGAGGGGCGGTATTTGTTGATGCGTATAAGCTAAAAATAGTACAACAACAATAACAATAACGACCCATTATAATCCCATAAGTGAGGTCTGGGGAGGGTAATGTGTACGCAGTTCTTACCCCTACCTCGAGGGGCAGATAGGCTGTTTCCAGGAGACCCTCGGCTCAAGAAAGCGACAAGAGGAGATATATTAGTACTGTCAATAGACTCATAATAGAATAATATAACATAGTATACATAACATAAAATGCCATAGAATAACAAAATAACAACAGTATATGAAATCTAGAAAATATAAAAAAGATAAAAGGTATAACAATATCTACCTGATCAAGCCATGCATCAGTACTAATATATCTAAATTAAAAAAGCATATAGATTTGATGTAACAGCCCAAATCCCAAACCCGATCATGATGGCGCCTCTCGTGAAGACAAGGCCAGATAGGACAACACCAACACCTCTTTCTAAGAAATTAATTAACATTTATAAATAAAAAATATGTATTAAACAATCACATTGCGAAAAACATCGATAATCAGAAGGAAACCAACTCGGCACAGCCCAAATCGGGGTGCCACAAGTCATGAGCTACTATCGAATTTTTATAAGTTTACAAAACAAAATATCTGACACAGAAGTCTGGAATAACAGAAATAGCATAAAATAGGGGAGTCAAGGGGCTGCGGACGCCAACAGCTACCTCGATGCTCCGATCTCGCTGCCTGATCTGGGAAAGATGTATTAGGTGCGGACTCTGCTAATCTTGAATCTGACGCATGGTGCATGGAGTAATGTGAGTACTCCAATCCAGTAAGTAATAATAATAAATAATAATCGAAGATAAGAAAACACATAACAACACAAGGCAGTTCTATATCAGGCAATAAATTACTTAAAGCAGTAAAAATTAGTGAAAGTCAAATGAAATCTCAGTGTTAAGGCAAATGAATCAGGTAAAATAACATTTAAGTAGTAAATAATAAAAACTGCCACTCGGGCTCAATCTCTCATATCACTATCAGAATAATATTATATAGTAACTTCTACGACGTGCAGCCCGATCCACATCTCACTGGGCGTATAGCCCGATCGATACGGGTACCCGCGCTCACGGTAGGGGTGCAGACTCCGGAGGGGCTCCTACAGTCCAAGCGAAATATTGTTACGGCGCACAGCCCGATCCACATAAACATTTATTGCGGTGTGTAGTCCGATCCATATAAGTATTTACAGCGGCGTGCAGCCCGATCCATAATATATATAACATCCTCATTGTTGGGTTCTCAACCACTCTCAGTCATTTTAGGACACAATAGTATAAGATAGGGTGTCCCAGCCCACATATTTCCATCATTTAGGATTTACACTTATAAAACCGGTTCTCATGGTTTAAACAAATAGAAACATGACTGAAGATGTGATTTTTCAATAAGTAAAGTGAGACAAATCGGTCATAATACCCCTAAATGTTCTACAAGTCGGCATAAGGCCCCAAACATGGCAACTAGCCCAAGTCATGGTGATAAACAAAATAACTCAGTCAAATACGCGGTAAATTATCAAACGAGACAGACCAAAGCACAATCTCCATTAGTAAACAATCTCGTGCTCGTAATTGAGCGCATGTTTCACCTTAAATTGGCACTACGTTGTGCAAATCTGGGGATTCAAACCCTTAAGATATCATTTACTATTATTACTCACCTCAAGCTAGCCAAAATTATAGCTCGCTATGTCCTTGCCTCGCAAATGGACCACCTCACGCATCAAATCTGGTAAAAAACACAACGAATACGTTACAATAAGCTAAGGGAACATAACCCAATCGAAAAGACTTGAAAAATATCAAAATTCACGAAATTGGCAAAACCCAAGCCCCGGACCCACTTCTCAAAAAAACAGAAAATGAACATCATTAGATTTCTTATCTGGCCAGGAGTCTATACATACCAAAAACTCCCAAATCCGAGCCCAAATAGCCCATCAAGTCCCACTTTGAAATATAAAATATCCAAGCCATATCTTTACCCTCTTTTGATGAATTTTTACAATTTTCTATGTTAATTATACCATTAAATCATGTATTAAGGTCAAGGAACTCACCTCCGATCACACCTAGTCGAAATCCCGTTCAATATCCGTCTAATAGCTCTCAAGGTCGATAAAAAATGGTAGAAATAAACTTAAGCTCGTGGAACAAAATGAGCTTTAAAACCCTTCTCTGAAAAGTCATTTTCGCATTTGCGGTTACCTTACCGCATATGCGGCTACCACTTCTGCGGTTCCTATCTGGTTCTGCAGAACTCCCAATCTCGCCCAGGACTGCTTCTGTGGTCAGGTATCCGCATTTGCGAACACCGTTTATGCGCATCTTGTCCGCTTCTGTGAAACAATTACCATAGCCTCCCTTCGCTTCTGCGGTTCCTCCACCGCATCTGCGGCATCGCAGATGCGGCTCCAAGCCCGCACCTGCGAAAACATCAATCTCCCAAGAACCCACACCTGCGACCAGTCCCTCGCATCTGCGGAGCCGCATATGCGGCCCCTTTTTCGCAGATGCAGAAATTCCAAATATCAGCAAACCAACAATTTCACAACTCCAAAATTCATCCCAATGGCTATCCGAAATCACTACGAAACCCTCGGGACCTCAACCAAAAGTGCCACTCCATCTTAAAACATCATTCAAACTTGATCCAATCATTAGAACACCACAAATAACACCAAAACCCTCAAATTACATCGGATTCAAGCCTAAGTTCTGTAAAACTTCCGAATTATGCATTTGATCAAAAATCCGACCAAAACACCTCCGAATGACCTGAAAATTTGTATACACATCCAAATCTCCTAACGAAGCTACAAAACTCTCAGAATTCTATTCCGACCCTCTTATCAAAATCTCTCCTATCAATCGGAATTCGTCAAAATAATAACTTCGCCAATTCAAGCCTAATTCTACACCGGACCTCCAAAATCAATTTAGATCACACTCCTAACTCAAATCATCTCCCGAAGCTAACTGAATCACCGGAAATCACATATGATCCCTCTAACTCATAAGTTAACATCCGTTTGATTTTTCCAATTCAAACCTTCCTTAAAGAGACTAAGTGTCTCACTTCCTTCTAAAACTAATCCAAATCGACTCATTCACCCAAGACTCTTATAATAAAATATAAGGAAGCAGAAAATAGGGCGGTAACTCACGTGACGACGGGACGGGTCGTCAGATCCTCCCCAACTAAAACTAAACGCTCGTCCTCGAGCGGGTCAAGAAACATACATGGAGCCTCAAATAGGTGAGGATATCTCCTCCGCATCTCCCGCTCGGTCTCCCAAGTAGCCTCCTCCATGGGCCGACCTCTCCACTACACTTTTACCGAAGCTATATCCTTTGATCTCAACTTTCGAACCTGATAACCCAAAATTGCCACTGGCTCTACATCATAGGTCAAATCATAATCCAACTGAATAGTGCTGAAATCCAATACATGAGATGGGTCCCCAACATACTTTCGGAGCATAGATACATGAAATACCGGATGCACACTCGACAAGTTGGGTGGCAAGGAAAGCTCATATGCCACCCCTCAATCCTACTAAGTACCTCAAAAGGTCCAATAAATTGTGGACTTAGCTTCCCTTTCTTCCCAAACTGCATAACACCCTTCATGGGTGAAACCTTCAGTAAGACCTTCTCACCAATCATATAAGACACATCCCGAACCTTCCGGTCTACATAACTCTTCTGACGTGACTGTGCTGTACGGAGCCTCTCCTAAATCATCTTTACCTTCTCTAAGGCATCCTAAACTAACTCTATCTCCAATAGTCTAGCCTCCCCGGGCTTGAACCATCCAACCTAAGATCTACACCGCCTCCCATAAAACACCTCATACGGAGCCATCTGAATGCTCGGGTGTTAACTGTTCTTGTAGGCAAACTCCGTAAGCGGCAAAAACTCATCCCTAGAACCGCTAAAATCAATAGCACATGCACGCAACATGTCCTCAAATATCTAAATAGTACGCTTGGACTGCCAGTCCATCTGAGAAGGAAATGTTGTGCTCAACTCTACCTGCGTATCCAACTCTCGCTAAAATGTCCTCCAGAACTGGGAAGTGAACTGAGTACCTCTATATGAGATAATAGACAATTGAACACCATGCAATCGAACAATCTCCGGGATAAAGATCCCTGCCAGCTGCTCTGAAAAATAGGTAGTACATACCGAAATGAAGCGCACAGACTTGGTCAGCCTGTCCACAATCATCTAAATCGAATCGAACTTCTTCAAAGTCCAAGGTAGACCACTCATAAAATCCATAGTAATCCTCTCCCACTTCTACTCTGGAATAATCATCCACTAAAGTACTGATTCACGTCCAAGCAACGGTCGTAGTCAATATAACTTGGTTTAATAAGTCCAAGATCGATCCCACAGAGAATTAACCTACCAATTGCAACTTTCACAACCCCAAAAGTACTTACGAATCAAGTTCCCAAACTTTGAATATATATATGTGTGGTTTCGAACAACTACTTTGCAAGAATTAAAGAATGCTTTAAAAGAAAGAATTGAATGTTGAATGAAATAATATAGAGAAAGACTAAGGTATTGATTTCCCCTATTGACGGAATCCCTTATCGTTATGCTCATACAAATTGTTAATATATTCTATCAATCATGAACGCTATGTTTATCGTAACCCTCTCCCGAGCAATTACAATAATTTACTAGTGCACTCTCCCGAGCTACCCTAGCTAGCTTTAATGTGAATAGTTCACTTTAGATTGCACCCAAGACTTCGTTATTCCTAACCCCGTCTTTACGCCTAAAATTATAGATTCCTCTAATAACCTAGGTGTGGTGTTGTTCAACAATAAACCTAAATATGCACTCTTTTCCAAGTTATGCACACTAAATAGGCACCGCTAATTGGGAGCTCTACCAATTAACTACAATAAGAATGAAGTTGAACAAATAGAAATCTAAGTCACAATTTGTAATCACATAAACGATAAGTTCATCTATCAATAGGTTCCATCAAAACCTTAGAAAAGAATTTAGCTACTCATGCTTGAAGAAACAAGAATAATAATTGAAATCATAAAGAATTGCTTGATATAAAATAATAAAGAAAGAGTTTGAGAGGAATCTCTCCTACTAAAACCTTGCAAAAGTATTGAAGAAATAAAGTACATGCCTCTATGGGGCAAACTAGGAGTTTATATAGAGGTTTTAGGGCTTAAAAACTAAATTAGAGTCCAACTGGGATTACTGCCGCTGGGACCTCCGCGGTTCGTTCGCGGCCGCGAGCGGACCGCGAACAGTCAAACTTCAGAGGGCTTCGTTTTTCGCGGTTCATCCGCGACCGCGAGTGGACCGCGGATGAACAGTGCTTCTGTTTCTTTACTGCTTCGTCCAGCCCTCTTCACTTTAGCTCTTCTCTTGGCCTTTTCATCAACCTATGGCTTCAAAATGGCTTTTTAAGGCATCCAATGCATCACATGTACCTGTAAAACACAATCAAACACTAATCAAAGCAATTTGTCCTCATAACAACATTATTCTCATAATAAAGTGTGATTATTTAGGGTATAATTATAGTCAAATTCACCTATTATCAACACCCCACACTTAAACCTTTGCTCATCCTCGAGCAACCTTTAATCACACCTTAGGCCAATTAACAAAAATTTGTCTCCCCCAAAATATGTCACAAGAGCTATTATACATGAACAACCTAAGATATGCATAATCTTTACTTAACTGTAAATTCTCATGCCCGCACATTATTACTTACTCTACTTATTACCAAAAACTTGCAAATTTACCTTCTTCCTCTTGAATTACATGCCCTCACAAAAGTTATTGAGAGAAGTTCCCACACATTAACAATTCAAATACATGGAACTTATAGATATTGTAAGCACGTAATTTTTGACCCGCGTAATTTTCAAAAGTAGTATTTTTAAAATATTTAGTTATTTTAATTTCAATAGGATTCTAGTAGTATTTTACAATTTTTAGACTTTAAGCCCAAATTTTAAAGCCCAAAATACCTTACCCATAACACTTGTGACCCAACCCATGACCCTTTCTTCTACAATAACATAACATTGAATAAAAAAAAACCTAGCACATAAAGAACCCTTCAGCCACACACCCCTAACCCTGGGACCCCTCATCATCTTCCACAACACAACAAAAACCCAAGAGCAAAAAGATATCCCGGCCGCCTACCCCCACCCTTTCTTCTTCAATCAATACACAAAACAAACCCTAGAAAGCTAACTGAAGAAGAAGGGACAGCCGCCAGCCTCCAGCAGTGGAGAGACCAGCGGCGCAGCTAGCAAACCAAAACAGCCGCCAGCCACCCTCTTCTTTAGGAAGAAGACAGCCGCCGCCGTTCAACCCATCCGCCCTTCATCTCCTCCTTGCCGGGCCGCCAGTCACTGCCGACCACTCTTACTCTCGCCACAAAACGAACCAACAGCAACCAAGCGATAACCACCCCCTCACCTCCGTCGAAACTCGCCGGAAAATACAACAAAAGTCGCTGCCGTTAGCGACCTCATTCGCCGGAAAACGCAGACAACCCACCTTCGTCACCATCTCCTCTCCAGCCATCAAACTCGCAAAAATCAGTCGAAAACCACCGATCCAAAGAGCTTCAAGTTTGCGTCGAGATCACCAGTTGATTTTTCCATTCGGCGTCACCGGTCGTGGTTCCTGTTCCGGGTTCATTGTTTCCTTTGCTGTCTCTGTTTGTTTTACTTCAAATCTCGGATCGAGTTTCCTTATTTCTGGAATCAATTTCAGATCAGTAACAGGAGGGATATTGCTTTACATTGAGGTTCAATTTCTCTTTCTCCCTGCAATTTTTTATATACTTTCTGCCTTTTTCTAAAATTTGTTGTTTGTTGAATGACTTTATGAAATGATATCATGGTTGATAATCATTTGTATATTAGTTTATTCTAAATTGAGTAGTTGTTATGTTTGAATCAGTGTTTCTTCAATTTAGACCATAAAAAATGAACTTGTTTGAGTTGTTGGGTTTAGTCATGATAATTAAAATCAAAAGAGATATCAACGTGAAATAAGAGAGAGATTTGGGCATAAGAATATTTTAATTACTGCTATAGCTTTATTTTATTCCCTATGGTTGAATAGTTGGGTTTGAACGAGAAGAATCAGTATTGGGTTTAAGTTGACAATAAGAGAACCTAGATTCTAAGTAGTTATTTATCTCTAATTTATTTTGTTTTTTACCTTTAGGAGCATGTTTAGGCCGTTATAACTTGGGTAGGCAAGCTTTTTTAGGATTTCCGTTGATTTGAGGTGAGAGGTCGTTTCCGTAGTTATATTTATCCGGGGAATGCCCCGAAGATATTTGTACATATTATTATCCGGGGTATGCCCCGAAGAATTATGTGAATATTTCGAAGGCCTTCACAAGCATGGTAAAAAGTCTAGTATAGGTTAGCTTAGAATTTTCCTTTCTTTTACTTTTCATTTTCCTTTATTAGGTGGGGACGACCTCGAGCCTCATGTGTATTTATTTTGCTTTTGTGTGTTTGACCTCAATTTGAATATTTTGAAAGCCAACTTGATCGAGTACGCAACCGTGACCTTCACGGGACTTGGGGAATGCCTAACACCTTCTCCCCGAGTCAAATGAACCCCCTTACCCGAATCTCTGGTGCAGACTTAGTTTTGAAGTCTAAAGTGTTTTAAAGGAAAATCATTTTTAAAAATGGTGGCATGGCACACCGAAATCAATGTCAGGTGGCGACTCTGAGTTATTTCCTTTTAAGCACAAATTTTTGTCACTTTCAAAATTGAAAACCCTTTTCAAGCTTTTTACTAAAATCTTTTTATTTATTTAAGAGGGTTTAGTAGAAAGGTTTGGTTTGGTTAAAAAAAAAAGGGGTGTGACATCTCTGGCGACTCTGCTGGGGACTTGCAGGTTCGAGCTAGTACTTGATTTTGTTGGCTTTTAGAATATTTGATGGAGGTTTTTTTTGTGCTTTTTCATTAGCTTTATTTGATTTTTATTATGTTTTTATATTTTGTTATTTGCTAGTTGCTTATTTGTTTACAGTTTTTGCTTTATGTGTTTACTGCTTTATAATTGTCATCATATGCATTACCCGGTCAATTCTTTATGAAACAAGTCTCGGAGCACGCGTCGCGTGCACGAAATCTTTGTTGAGTCACCCTTTATTTAGGGGGGGGGGCGTCGGACGTATGGAGTGGGTGGAAAGCTTGAGCAGCCACCATCGACCATACGCTCCCCCGAATCGCCTTGTTAGTGAACCCAACCGTAGGTCAGCCTTTAGGTCATTTTTTTTTGCATCATGTCATTTAGACCTAGCAGGGCTCGGTTTCAGGTACCGTGTCCCTTTGTAGGAAACTTGTCCAAATTTGGTCAAAATGGGCCCGTGGTCCAAAATTACATGTAATCATCCTTTGTGCTAAATGTCGCATCTTTGAGGGTAAAAAGGTTATTTGGCGGACCAAGTCGGGAAAGAAGGGTGAAAAAATGAAGAAAATAGGGTCCGGATGCATTTTCCTTTCACAACTTTACAAGAAAAATCCAAAAAAAGAAGAAAAAGAAAATTCAAAAAAGCTTTTACACTTTTTCATTATTTTTCAAAAATTCAAAAAAAATTGAAAATGAAAAATTCAAAAAGATTTTACATTTTTTATTATTTTCCAAAAATTCAAAAAATTGAAAATGAAAAATCCAAAAAAATATTTTACACTTTTCCATTATTTTTCAAAAATTCAAAAAAAATTGAAAATGAAAAATCCAAAAAGATTTTACATTTTTCCATCTATTTCAAAAGATAAAATATAACTTTTTACAAATTAATTGCATCTTCCCGAACTACGCGAACCTGATTCTCGTCTCTCGGGGCGAGATACGTAGGCAACCCACATAGGGTCCGGTCTTCCTAGTAAGTCTTAGGTTCTTGGCTTTGCGGGGTCTTAGCCAAAACTTGCATGTCTAGCCACTTTTGGCCACATCGGCCATTCTTGCAAAATGGGGTCATTTTTGCGAAAGTGGTTCAATAAACCCATGTCTTAGAATTTTGAGTCCATAATTAGATATCGTATCAGTTTAAGGTCTTTCCTTTTCGAGTTTGCATGTTTAGCCACTTTTGGCCACATCGGCCATTCTTGCAAAATGGGCTTATTTTCGCAAAAGTGGTTCAATTTCTCATATATTAGGATTTTGAGTCTACAACTAGGAATCATATTTCTTTAGGGTCCGTCCTTTTTGAATTTGCATCTTTAGCCACTTTTGGCCATATCGGCCACTTTTGCAAAATGAGTTATTTCTTCAAATTAATTTTTTGGGCCATGGTCATTGAGAATAAAATCCATATAAGCATTAGTAAGGTAGTTTCATATAAGAATAGTAAATAGCCCAATTTTTTTTTTCTTGCATTTGTCTTGAGTCACTAACTCTATTTAATTTTATTTTTCCCATTCAGATATGGAGCGATTTGCTAGAGTTTGAGGAAGCATCATTCTAGTCAAGACTATTACATCACGAGCTGCTTGAGAATTTTTATTTTTATTTATTTTTTAGTCTATCTTATGTTATTTTTAAAATTTAGTCTTGTACAGTAGTATCAGTCTAGTTAAGATTGTCAAGTCTTTTGTTATAGTATTTTCTGTTTTGTATTTGAAAAATCAAAAAAAATTTATAAATGAAAATCCAAAAAGATTTTTGTTTCTTAGTTTATTTTATCCATTACTTTTCAAGAACTACGCTTGATCTGATTCATGAGGGGCATGATACGTAGGCAACCTACATAGGGTTCGATCGAATCATTTTTCTGAAAACTAAAAAAAAAGAAAAAAAAGAAAAAAAGAAGAAAAAGAAAAAAAAGAGAATGAATTGTGGATGTGAGGAACGAGAGGAAAGAAAAGAGTGACAATTAAAGAGAAGGAAAGGAAGTAAAATGAACAAGCCAAGAAGTGCTAGAAAGAGAAGGTTGAAATGAACAAAGTGGGGATGATGCCAAATGACCTTCGTACCCTCGAAGCCATTCTAGAACCGTTAATTGTGACTAGGGGCATTGCACGCAATATGATATTTCTGTCTGATAAATGCTCTAACGCTAACGTGTTGGCTTTGTTTTGCTCCTCTTTGTTGCTTTCATTGTTATCATAACAGAGGGTGGTTAGTTTGTGGTACTTTGGCAATTCATCCATACAACACAATGTCAAAAAGCAAGGAAACCATGGCTGGCAAAGACTTCGACACAAGAGTTGTTGACCCGTCGAGGGAGGCTTAGATGTCGAAGTCTCAATTGAAAGATGAGGTCCAAAGGTTGAAACAACAGATGGTGGAGATGTATCAAGCCTGGATTAAGGGATATCCTCCACCTTCATTTCCCACTACCGTGGATCTTTCCCCACAACACGCACCAGGCTTCACCCCTTACCACAATTACCCTGGCGTTTCCTCCCACACTTTCCATGCTCCGCCAGTCACAACAACCACATTCCCAGCTCCAGATACCCAAACATTGCACGGAATTCTTTACCTGCACATGATGATGCAAGCTTTGTGGGAAAGATGTATGGTGACATGGAGTATGGGAAACCTCTTGGGAAGTTGCTGACTAAAGTTAATGATGTTGAAATTGGTGAAGGCCCTGGTAATGTTGATGTGCAATCTAGTGGCTAATATTTTGAGCTTGGTAATTGGAAAGACACTCCTTTCTTGGTTGGCCAGGGAGGAGTTTTGGTGGTTTATTTTATTGTCATTTCTGCTTGTCCGGGTTATTTCGGGGTTGTAATCCGGATATTATCTTTTGGCTCAAACTCTTCTTCTTCTCATTTTGTCTAGTTTGTTTAGTTGTAGTGACTCGTCTAATGTTCTTTAGGATTGTTCCAAGGTTGCAACCCATGTCTATTTTGCTTGCTTTGTCTAAACCCTGTTCACCATCTATCTAATGCAATCTCATGTTTTCTGTTAGTTTTGGTCAGTTCTTGTTTAGGTTACTTTTTCTCTTATAGTTCTCTTCGTCCTAACTCAAGTGACATGACATGCACGCATAATTCTCAGCCTAATCTTGAAAGCTAGTCTGATCGTGAAGCAATGACACATTTTTGAACATGACAAATGAGGAATTTGAGTAAACAAGGAAAGATTCACGCATTCTAAGAAAAACTAAAGTTTGGATTGAGTGAAACTGAGACAGTAAGTCTGGAAATCAAGAGGTTGATAAGAGCATACAACAAGAAAATGTTTCTCAAGCAGTTTGAGGTAAATCAGTCAATGCTGAAATACATTCTTCCACAGCAAGGTAAGGTTGAATCAAGTTTGTTTTGAATTGGCAAGGATCACTCATTGGGACAAAGGTATTGCCCGTTGACACTTTCTGTTTGTGATGATGCCATCAGTAAATATTGTACATAAATTTTTTTTGTTTATCTTCAATTGCACACTTGTACTTGGCATTCTCAAAATTTGGTATGACGAAGGCTTTTTATTCTGCTACCCAAACACTTTTATCCTTTGCTACCCATTTTGAGCCCTAATATTTTTTGTTTCGTACCCCTCTTTTGGAATCAGAAATAGAGCAGGACCTAGAAAATAAAAACAAAAAGAAAAAAAAAGAAAAGAAAGGAAATGAGAAAAAAAAAGACAAAAAAAAGAAAAAAAAAGAAAACAAAAAGAAATAGTAACAAAAAGTAGTCATTTGAGCTACGTTCGACCTGATTCTTGTCACCACAAGATACGTAGGCAGCCTTACGGTTCGGTCGCACTAAATAAAATATTTCACAATCCCCCGAAATCAATACTGGGGCAGATTTTCAAAGAAATCCCATCAAAGAAAAATCCAAAAAAAATTCCCCAAACTTCATGAAACTGGGGCAGAAGTTTTAATTTTGCCAAAAGACCTGATTCCGAAAGTTGTAATTTTGAACCATTTCATCTTGAATTATTTTGAGCCTTCATGCTACCCTTTCTTTCTAACTCTGTCCAAAAGCCTACATTACGGTCCAAAGAAAGACCTTCCGACCAATCATTGAGGATGCCATATCAAGTGTTGGTGAAAGTATGATCTCCCTGCATCATGGGTAATACCTTTGTTCTCACAACAATGAGAGAAAATGATAAAATGAGAGAGTCTTATCGGTGAAAACCCTCAGGAGCACCGTAAGGCGACGGTGAGTTGAGACAAAGTGCAAAATGAGAGAGGCTTGATAGTGAAAACCCTCCAGGGCACTACAAGTCGACTGAGGATTGTGGATAAAATGGGACAATTGAAGCATTGAAGCCCAGTTTCACAGCAAAGAGGTACAACAAGAGTTGAATATTAGACTTGCTTGAGAGATTAGGGAACTTAGTCCAAAGGTGCATGTCATGGTCATTAGAGTTGGTATCCACATCTGATAAGTTTCAACTTCGTAATCTTGTTAAGTATCATCTCTTTCCCTTGTCCCTTATCTTGTTCCTCTCGTTTTGTTCGAGTCCCTTTTTGAGTCTGTTTGGCCAGAACAAGTGAGAAATGACTTTAAAATTTGCCACCAGCTTTCCAATGCACAAAGCGGAGTTTGGCCATGCACATCACAATTGACATGGTTTTGAAGTATGGTGATAACTGTGGTTCAGGCAGTTGAGTGGACCTTGAATTTTGAGAAAATACAAAGATTCAGCAGCTTTCAAAATAAAAATACAATGCAACAAGTGAATGTGAGAGATCCAAGTGAGAGGTTTTGTGGTCTAATTCCAATCAAAAGGTCAAACAACTCTTTGCTAGCCTGAAGCAGCTAATCAAGATGAAACATGGCAATGGCAGAAGCAGACACTCAACAATAATGCCACAAACTAACCACCACATTTTCAAACTAACAAGATTTTATTTGTCTGAAGCAGGAGCAAGAAATTTTTTAAGTCCACAGGTACTTCCTATGGGAAAAGCATTGTTCATGGAGCAAAATTATATTCAGAATCATCCAAGATAGGAGCGTGGATGATGGGATTCAATTTTAAGTTTTCAGGACCCTCCTGGATAATGGGATTTAATTTTAAGTTTTCAGGGACCCTCCTGGATAATGGGATTTAGTTTTAAGTTTTCGGGACCCTCCTGGATAATGGGATTTAATTTTAAGTTTTCAGGACCCTCCTGGATAATGGGATTTAATTTTAAGTTTTCAGGACCCTCCTGGATAATGGGATTTAATTTTAATTTTTCAGGACCCTCCTGGATAATGGGATTTAGTTTTAAGTTTTCAGGACCCTCCTGGATAATGGGATTTAATTTTAAGTTTTCAGGACCCTCCTGTATAATGGGATTTTAATTTTAAGTTTTCAGGACCCTCCTGGATAATGGGATTTAGTTTTAAGTTTTCAGGACCCTCCTGGATAATGGGATTTTAATTTTTAGTTTTCAGGGACCCTCCTGGATAATGGGATTTAATTTTAAGTTTTCAGGACCCTCCTGGATAATGGGATTTAGTTTTAAGTTTTCAGGACCCTCCTGGATAATGGGATTTAATTTTAAGTTTTCAGGACCCTCCTGGATAAAGGGATTTAATTTTAAGTTTTCAGGACCCTCCTGGATAATGGGATTTAATTTTAAGTTTTCAGGACCCCCCTGGACAATGGGATTTAATTTTAAGTTTTCAGGACCCTCCCGGATAATGGGATTTAATTTTAGAATTTTCAGGACCCTCCTGGATAATGAGATTTAATTTTAAGTGTTCAGGACCCTCTTGGATAATGGGATTTAATTTTAAGTTTTCAGGACCCTCCTGGATAATGGGATTTAATTTTAAGTTTTCGGGACCCTCCTGGATAATGGGATTTAATTTTAAGTTTTCAGGACCCTCCTGGATAATGGGATTTAATTTTAAGTTTTCAGGACCCTCCTGGATAATGGGATTTAGTTTTAAGTTTTCAGGACCCTCCTGGATAATGGGATTTTAATTTTTAGTTTTCAGGACCCTCCTGGATAATGGGATTTTAATTTTAAGTTTTCAGGACCCTCCTGGATAATGGGATTTTAATTTTAAGTTTTCAGGACCCTCCTGGATAATGAGATTTAATTTTAAGTGTTCAGGACCCTCTTGGATAATGGGATTTAATTTTAAGTTTTCAGGACCCTCCTGGATAATGGGATTTAATTTTAAGTTTTCGGGACCCTCCTGGATAATGGGATTTAATTTTAAGTTTTCAGGACCCTCCTGGATAATGGGATTTGAATTTTAAGTTTTCAGCACCCTCCTGGATAATGGGATTTTAATTTTTAGTTTTCAGGACCCTCCTGGATAATGGGATTTAATTTTAATTTTTCAGGACCCTCCTGGATAATGGGATTTAATTTTAAGTTTTCAGGACCCTCCTGGATAATGGGATTTAATTTTAAGTTTTCGGGACCCTCCTGGATAATGGGATTTAATTTTAAGTTTTTAGGACCCTCCTGGATAATGGGATTTAGTTTTAAGTTTTCAGGACCCTCCTGGATAATGGGATTTAATTTTAAGTTTTCGGGACCCTCCTGGATAATGGGATTTAGTTTTAAGTTTTCAGGACCCTCCTGGATAATGGGATTTAGTTTTAAGTTTTCAGGACCCTCCTGGATAATGGGATTTAATTTTAAGTTTTCAGGGACTCTCCTGGATAATGGGATTTAGTTATAAGTTTTCAGGACCCTCCTCGATAATGGGATTTAATTTTAAGTTCTCAGGACCCTCCTGGATAATGGGATTTAGTTTTAAGTTTTCAGGATCCTCCTGGATAATGGGATTTAATTTTGATACCAAGTTTGTCACGCCCCAAATCGAGGGACATGACCGGCGCCTGACTAGGTAGCCCCAGTCAAGCGGACCTGGGTGCCTTTCATTCCCACGTGTTACCCCTGTGTTGATTATTTCTCATTAACCAAATACCTTACCAATTATAACTGATTTCACAATATACAAAGATAACCATGCGAGTGATTCATTAACAAGT
This sequence comes from Nicotiana noctiflora, assembly GCA_032618575.1. Classification (NCBI taxonomy): domain Eukaryota; kingdom Viridiplantae; phylum Streptophyta; class Magnoliopsida; order Solanales; family Solanaceae; genus Nicotiana; species Nicotiana noctiflora. Next base: position 23,067 of record JASVEL010005123.1, on the reverse strand, counting down.
TTACAGTTTTTACAACGCCCAACATAATATATACATGAGCCTCAAATCCCACAGTTTACATGTCTACGGAACCTCTAGGATACAAAGGACGATACAATACTTGCCGGTAACAAGGCTCCGGCTATACCTTACACAAAATCAAAGTAAAGTCTAAACAAGAGTGGCATGAGCCACGTAGGGCCCCGAAAGGAAAGGGGCTCACCAAAACGGGCAGTGGAAGATGAAGGATGCTACTGCCGATGAGCTGAAGTACCTGCTACTGATTCACCTACAATCATAATACGAATGTAGCGTCCCCGGCAAAAGGGACGTCGGTACACTTGAATTGTACTGGTATGTATGGACAAACTTTGTCCCAAGTAAACTCAAGCCATTAAATTACATCAAAACTAATCAAGCCGGCCAACCATGTTTTCCACCTTTTACTCATTTCAGATAAGCCTCAACACAAACACGTTCAAGGTAAACAAATAGAACAACAACCAATCAACCACACAAATTGCAAGTAGTCAAACATAGGGGCAATCAGTGCCCCCAGGTTGCAAACTCTCCTGCCGTCTCCTTTCACAATTTCACATCATTGATTTTTGTATCAATTTTCAATAGCGATTTCGATCGCTTTCCATCCTTATTGCCCCTGACCACCCTTATTACCTCGGCCACCCTTATCACCCCAACCCACACCTTATTTCCTCACGTTGCGGCATGCAACACGACCCCGCCTTACAGTTTAAAACACAACAATTTCAAACAGCAGATAAGGTACTACACACAATTTCAACAAGTTCAAATAAGCAACTTGCACATTGTTCCATGTTCTCAATTACTTATCAAGCCAATATCACAACCAAGTTACAATATTTCCATAATCAAAAATATTCACACAAGTATGTTCAACAATTTTCCACAATTCAAGTGCTTCGTCTCTTTCCACGATAAACCAATTCTCAAGTGTTTCGTTTCTTTTCCACAAGGTGCCATAAAGGCCATCATAAGCATTATTCACAATTCTTCACCAATTCCAATTCCCTTGTTATCTTTCAATTCATATTTCATACCACACCACATGTAGTTTAACATCAATTAGATACCCAACAACAAAATCAACAAATTACACACAATCTCTCAAATTAACACATGCCAAACGAATTGCACACATAAGGGCGATTTCACAAGAATCAAAGTTAGCCATACATACCTCGATTGAGCTTTCCTTAAGTTACTACAACACTCCAAAAACTCTAGCAATTCCAATCTACTATGAAACATAACAAAATTAAACACATATTAGAAAGATATTCATGATACTAGCTCATTTGAACAATTTATCAAACACTAGTTGAGCATCTTGATTTCGAATCCCCTTTTTAAGACTTCCTTCAATCCCTAACCCAATCTTTAGTTATTTAAGTTAAACAATCTTCCCATAAACCTAAGTTGTACATGCATGTATACACAATACTAATAAACCCAAGAATCATACCTCAATAACTCATCTTATACACCAAACTCGAAATTAAAACCCTAGGGTATAGAATCTTACCACTTAGATGAAGAACTTGCTATTGGGTTCTTGATTCTTGAAGATCGATGCAAGATTTGGATGATTTAGATGTTGGGTTCCTCCTTCTCTCTCTAAAATGCTCTCACCTCTCTCTAAAATCACTAAGAAATGACCCCAAAATGAACCCCAAAGCCTATATATTGAAATGGGGTCGGGCTATAAAAATAGAAGAATTAACTGGGCTTCTCGGGTTCAATTTGCGGTAGAAATGCGACCGCAAAGTTAACAATGCGATAGGAATGCGGTCGCACATTTGACACAAGACAGCATTTTCCAGCCTTTGGTAATTTGATCATAACTTTGTGTAGGAATGTCCAAATGATGAACGGTTTGAAGCGTTGGAAACTAGACTCAATGGGCTTTCATTTGATATGCTATACACCACATAAAACCTTATACATAATTATATATGATTATTTGAAGTGGAGCTATATGCGAATCCATTTGGAATTTTGGCCTATTTCGAAAATTTTCCCATTTGGCTTACACTTGGGCTTCCATTTGGACCTCATACCACTTACCATAAGACTCATACTCATATTTATCAAGTCTAATTGATGTCCATCATGTTCATAGCACATAAAATATAATAATTAGCCTACGTGGCACCATAGAATCCTATATTCCTTAGCGAAATTTTCTAGGGCCTTACATTCTCCCCCCTTAGGATCATTCGTCCTCGAATGAGGAGTATAGTATTTCCCAAACACTTTAACATCAAACATCTCTTTTCTAACCTACCTCCAGTCTCTAAATTTTCACTAACTCCTAAATTTTTCAGAAATTTCGGCAGAGTTTCCTTTGTAACTAGGCCTATCCTCCTGCCAAGGAATCACCAAATTCGTCTCAACAACACATCCACAATTATACATAGCACCACAATGTATATATCCACAATCCTAATCCCGGTATTACAAGCACTACATTATCATAAGGATACTAGAACATGGACTGCACAGTTTTACATCAAAATACCTATATGGTACATTCCAAGTCAAAACTAACTGGTATTCAATCAAACTAAAGTACTTTCCTTCCACGACACATTTATCCTTCTACGCGACATTATCGACTTACAAGCATTATCATAACACCTTCTCAAAATTAATATCAACTCCCAAACATACATAATAAGGATGACAGATAAACATCTTGCATGAGATAACTATACATTGACTTTACCTTTTGATAACTTCCACTGTACAATTTACACTCCACTGGATAATTGCAATTCATGATAACAACAATAACCCACAATTCCATAACTTGGCATCATACCATCAAGGATGTCGGTTCATAGTAAACAAACAATCATGTGTTCATAATTGTCCTTACCAGCCATTAATATAATCGCAAAGGTGTTCATCAACAAGAATATAATTTCATTTCAATCAACAGTCCGTATGAAGTCAAGCCACCATGAGTCTTGCTAGTAGTGCATCATATAGGATATTAACATGATCATATAGTTCAATAAAGTCAATTCATACCCACATTTGTTTTTTCACTATCTTCTTAGACATAAGCATATGGAAACACAAAGTACATGAGGAACAATTATGGGGAATATCATACACCTATTGCAACCTAATGTGTAATACAGTCATGTTACCTTTATTATCAACTCACATAATATTTTTAGGGGTACACTCACACTAAACCCTTGATGACCCTTAATAGTTACCCTAAGATGTGATACTATAAACTGACCATAAATTTATCTATCAATATATATGTGACCACACTATGAAGCTTTATCTTTGACTTGTCTAAACTTACAATACCCAATGATCTAATACAACGAGGAACAACAAAGTTCAAGATCAGGCTGGAGTTCTTCAGGAATCCATTAATGCACTGGGTAGAGCGCTTTATGAGGTCGTATACTAAAAGATATGAAATGTTACTACTAACAAAACTGACATGGTTAATCACTGTGACTACCTTAATTAATACACAAATGAGGCATAGGAGTAACTAGTACATGGGAAATAGGAATCATTAAGGAGGAATACTCAAGTACGTGAACCACTCATTTTCTAAAGGGTAGGGAAAATCCGTCGACCCCGAATAGGAATACTCTAGCACTTTGAATGTGATATGGGATTCAAAATACACGAATTTAAATTACACTCTTAACATTACTTGACGAACAGTAATCTATGCCACAAGCCTATAAGGATGAAAATAATTGAACGCTTATGAGATTACCATATTCTAGACAACTTAACACTTTTTGGTAATTGATCATATATGAGGGAACTAAAAATTACGACCATTTTTTTTTCATTCAAATCAACATGTTCATGATATGTACAAAAATCCTAAGTCATCTAATCTCGACCTTTCACGAGTGAAACTCAATAGCTAGGAAATCTTGATATTGGGGCAAAATCATGAATTGGTTAGATGGTTCTAATAGTTAACACGACGCTCCAGGGAGAAGGAAAATAACACTCATATCTAGCCAAGAAGGTGAGATACCAAGGGTAGTAAAACTCTCCACACATGACAATGACATAGTCCATGATTCTAGAAGTTGAGAGTGTGAAGAAAACCAAACACAATGAGACAGTGCACAATAATCCCTGAAGGTTTGCAGATGTTCATGATGAGATCTCTATAGGTTTTGACTTGAAAAAGGAAGTGTCATAGTGATACATAGAAGGACATGTTATTTTATGGTTGTCGTACATGTGTAAGGAACTAGCACAATGAATTCACTAAAGAAGGAATAAATTTAACACATTGTGGAGATATAATCAGAAAATAATCATTGGTTATAAGCTGGACACACTTCTACTATATTAACTCCCCACTGCAATACATGACCATGCCACGAGCAACCACAATACTAGGACAGAGTGAGCTACTTACTGCGGGATGTTCCTAGTGGGCACAAAAACCATGGCGACACAAGATATCTATGATGGGGATGTGAGGATCTCAATATTTTTTTCCAGAGAGACTTTATGCACACGGTGACCATTTTGATTGATATGAACTCATATGATAGGCACTAAGATATGCATATATGTTACTAGACAGTGAAAGGGTCTCATGATGATACTCGTAAGAGAGTAGATTGAATGATCAAGCCATATAAGACACACACAACTAAGTAAAAGAGTGACTCGAGAAGGATCACAAATCTTGGATTCTTTGCATGGAACTTGACACCACATGTACAAACTTTACGATGGTGCATGTATAGGCACAAGTGAGCGAGATGTTGTCAATTTAAATGAGGCGTTTCTAAAAGAAATTCATCGGGAATAGTCCTTTGTTAAGAATTTAGAAAAAGCAAGTAGGAAGTATCAATAGTGCTATAACTCAATTCTGGAACATAATTATACAGCTCAATTCCATAGGAGGTTGTAAACAATAGAACTCTGATAGGGAGACTTTGTAAACAATACGTCTCATTTAAAGAGTAGGTGCATGTGCATGAACTGTTTTGTAATTTAGATTCTTTTTAAGAACATATCTATGCAAGGGCAAAGAAATCATAAGGGTTTAACAAAAAGTTTAAACAATCTCCACATTACCAAATAAAATGGATCACATAGTTTTTTTTTCTTTACATAATTTCCATACCTCTAGGTTGCATTTCGTAGCCCTTCCATAGGGTTCACATATAAAATTATTCACCTATACGCTTCATACAATAATAAGGAAATCACAATTATGAATCAAACACTTTAAATGATCACCACATTATCAAATAAAAGAATCATGCCATTTTCTCGTATATTAGTCCGTCGGCTCTTGGGGCCATAATTATCACATCAGTCTTGGCACTAGGCCACATTCCATAACACAATCTCTTCTTCCCCACATTTCACATCATTTCCGCATATTTCACATCAACATCATAATCCGTTTCATATTCTCTCATGTCACAAATATTGCCAGGTACAATTTCATTTCGAGTTCTTGACACATTTTCTATACTCTATTTCTCAAAAACATTTGACTTATTTCAACATCTCTATGCAAATAGGACTTCACACAGTTTTATTTAATATATGTTGCTTCAATTTCAATTTAAGGCCTTCACATTTCAATACGTGATTCATACCCCTTACACCCATTTTATGTTGTCAATAATAGCACATTGATCATATTGGAATGCATCTTTCACAAACATCGGGTCACAACACCAATTCATGTAAAGTATCAATCACAACAAGAATACAAAGTTCAATCTTACCACATTTACACATTCACTTTCTTTGCTTCCAAATATCTTTGTATATTACCATCAACTAGTCACAATCAATCAAATCCTTTTGGTACACATAAGAACAATTTGGAAGAATCAACCATAACAAGTTTTCTCACAAAATTTGGCATCAAAATATCTATTTAAACTTGACTTGAAGTCTAGTCATTTTAGCACATAGTTCATATTCTATACCTATCCTCATCCACTAAGAATAATATATTAAACAAATGAAGAAGTGCCTCCTGCATATATTTTCACAGCAATAATTCGCTTAACATAACAAAATGAATACTGCATCAATTATATTTTGAACCTACAACATTTACGCGGACACCATGGAAGCTTAATTTCTAAGAGACGGGGTTTTAGCCGTACATACCGATGATATACTACATGATCCTGGTGGTGTAGTGACATTAGTAGGAACAAGGGTACTCTCCTTAACAACAAGTTCTACCAATCACTCCATGGCTCAACACATTCTTCTAACAAGTCCTTGGATGATCCACTTGGACTTAATGGTGAGATAAATCTCATCTTACATGCTTCAAATTCACAGATTATGGTATCAAAATTACCAATATTGAGGTTAATACTTAGAGAGGAAATTAGCTCCATATCTTGAGCCATATCGCACGATCCGGAATATCAAAGAAATGGGTAAATTCCTAAATGCCCGTGCAGCCCCCAACTTATATGATGTGGTCGACAACACACCGATAAGAAGGGCACTACTAGACACGGCTCCGAGACATCCTAGGACACTTAAAAACCTTAGGCTCTGATACCAAGTTTGTCACGCCCCAAATCGAGGGACATGACCGGCGCCCGACCGGGTAGCCCCAATCAAGCGGACCCGGGTGCCTTTCATTCCCACGTGTTACCCCTGTGTTGATTATTTCTCATTAACCAAATACCTTACCAATTATAACTGATTTCACAATATACAAAGATAACCATGCGAGTGATTCATTAACAAGTTTACAGTTTTTTACAACGCCCAACATAATATATACATGAGCCTCAAATCCCACAGTTTACATGTCTACGGAACCTCTAGGATACAAAGGACGATACAATACTTGCCGGTAACAAGGCTCCGGCTATACCTTACACAAAATCAAAGTAAAGTCTAAACAAGAGTGGCATGAGCCACGTAGGGCCCCGAAAGGAAAGGGGCTCACCAAAACGGGCAGTGGAAGATGAAGGATGCTACTGCCGATGAGATGAAGTACCTGCTACTGATTCACCTACAATCATAATACGAATGTAGCGTCCCCGGCAAAAGGGACGTCAGTACACTTGAATTGTATTGGTATGTATGGACAAACTTTGTCCCAAGTAAACTCAAGCCATTAAATTACATCAAAACTAATCAAGCCAGGCCAACCATGTTTTCCACCTTTTACTCATTTCAGATAAGCCTCAACATAAACACGTTCAAGGTAAACAAATAGAACAACAACCAATCAACCACACAAATTGCAAGTAGTCAAACATAGGGGCAATCAGTGCCCCCCAGGTTGCAAACTCTCCTCTTGTCTCCTTTCACAATTTCACATCATTGATTTTTGTATCAATTTTCAATAGCGATTTCGATCGCTTTCCATCCTTATTGCCCCTGACCACCCTTATTACCTCGGCCACCCTTATCACCCCAACCCACACCTTATTTCCTCACGTTGCGGCGCGCAACACGACCCCGCCTTACAGTTTAAAACACAACAATTTAAAACAGCGGATAAGGTACTACACACAATTTCAACAAGTTCAAATAAGCAACTTGCACATTGTTCCATGTTCTCAATTACTTATCAAGCCAATATCACAACCAAGTTACAATATTTCCATAATAAAAAATATTCACACAAGTATGTTCAACAATTTTCCACAATTCAAGTGCTTCGTCTCTTTCCACAATAAACCAATTCTCAAGTGTTTCGTTTCTTTTCCACAAGGTGCCATAAAGGCCATCATAAGCATTATTCACAATTCTTCACCAATTCCAATTCCCTTGTTATCTTTCAATTCATATTTCATACCACACCACATGTAGTTTAACATCAATTAGATACCCAACAACAAAATCAACAAATTACACACAATCTCTCAAATTAACACATGCCAAACGAATTGCACACATAAGGGCGATTTCACAAGAATCAAAGTTAGCCATACATACCTCGATTGAGCTTTCCTTAAGTTACTACAACACTCCAAAAACTCTAGCAATTCCAATCTACTATGAAACATAACAAAATTAAACACATATTAGAAAGATATTCATGATACTAGCTCATTTGAACAATTTATCAAACACTAGTTGAGCATCTTGATTTCGAATCCCCTTTTTAAGACTTCCTTCAATCCCTAACCCAATCTTTAGTTATTTAAGTTAAACAATCTTCCCATAAACCTAAGTTGTACATGCATGTATACACAATACTAATAAACCCAAGAATCATACCTCAATAACTCATCTTATACACCAAACTCGAAATTAAAACCCTAGGGTATAGAATCTTACCACTTAGATGAAGAACTTGCTATTGGGTTCTTGATTCTTGAAGATCGATGCAAGATTTGGATGATTTAGATGTTGGGTTCCTCCTTCTCTCTCTAAAATGCTCTCACCTCTCTCTAAAATCGCTAAGAAATGACCCCAAAATGAACCCCAAAGCCTATATATTGAAATGGGGTCGGGCTATAAAAATAGAAGAATTAACTGGGCTTCTCGGGTTCAATTTGCGGTAGAAATGCGACCGCAAAGTTAACAATGCGACAAGAATGCGGTCGCACATTTGACACAAGACAGCATTTTCCAGCCTTTGGTAATTTGATCATAACTTTGTGTAGGAATGTCCAAATGATGAACGGTTTGAAGCGTTGGAAACTAGACTCAATGGGCTTTCATTTGATATGCTATACACCACATAAAACCTTATACATAATTATATATGATCATTTGAAGTGGAGCTATATGCGAATCCATTTGGAATTTTGGCCTATTTCGAAAATTTTCCCATTTGGCTTACACTTGGGCTTCCATTTGGACCTCATACCACTTACCATAAGACTCATACTCATATTTATCAAGTCTAATTGATGTCCATCATGTTCATAGCACATAAAATATAATAATTAGCCTACGTGGCACCATAGAATCCTATATTCCTTAGCGAAATTTTCTAGGGCCTTACAAGGACCCTCCTGGATAATGGGATTTAATTTTAAGTTTTCAGGACCCTCCTGGATAATGGGATTTAGTTTTAGAATTTTCAGGACCCTCCTAGATAATGGGATTTAATTTTTGAATTTTCAGGACCCTCCTGGATAATGGGACTTAATTTTCAAACTCTGAGAGCTCTGTAGATAGCATAGTCCAATTAACATTCACATTTATGCCCGAATCCAAACTGGGGCAGAAAAAAATTTCTTTTGTTTTGTCTGTTTTGCTGTAATGTCAGGAGCCCACCTGGACAACGAGGGAAACATTTCAGAAATCTGTTCATGCTGAAGTAGCAGAAGCTCGCGGCAAGAATGCGAGTCAATAATCCGAGGTGATCAAGATAAGGAATTTCAATCCAGAAAAAAAAAAGAAGAAAAAGAAAAAGAAAAAGAAAAAAAGAGAAAAGGGAGGTGAGTCCAAAATGCAGAGGCCGAGACAAGAGGTGGATCGCTAAAGACATGACTAAAGTCACAAGCATTGTATGTCCAGTTTTGATTCGAAAAGAAGAGGAAAAGCGAGCTAACACCTGCATCTAGCGAGCATCAAGGTTCAAATCTGAAGTCTCCATGAAGAACCATTCAAGAATCAAGATCAAGCTTCAGAAGACTTATAGATAGGAATCTTGTAACTCATAGTTATCAGGTTTAGTTAGTCTTTTTCATTTTCTGATTTTGATGTAACAACAGAACCGCGGGCTGGAACCTCGACGGCACTCGACTTGACTCTCCATCTCGGTAAACTCCATCGTCTTATTCACTTCTGAACTACACGTGACCTGATTCCTCTATAGCCGAGGATATGTAGGCAGCTCAGATACCAGGGCTCGGTCACAATCTTTTTAGCCATCTTTATCTTCTTCTAAATAAGCGTCGGGTCATGAATTGATTACGTTGCTTATAGTTCTTTGCTCCGAAAACTCTTCGTGTTTACGAGCAAAGAGGGGCAGCTGTAAGCACGTAATTTTTGACCCGCGTAATTTTCAAAAGTAGTATTTTTAAAATATTTAGTTATTTTAATTTCAATAGGATTCTAGTAGTATTTTACAATTTTTAGACTTTAAGCCCAAATTTTAAAGCCCAAAATACCTTACCCATAACACTTGTGACCCAACCCATGACCCTTTCTTCTACAATAACATAACATTGAATAAAAAAAAACCTAGCACATAAAGAACCCTTCAGCCACACACCCCTAACCCTGGGACCCCTCATCATCTTCCACAACACAACAAAAACCCAAGAGCAAAAAGATATCCCGGCCGCCTACCCCCACCCTTTCTTCTTCAATCAATACACAAAACAAACCCTAGAAAGCTAACTAAAGAAGAAGGGACAGCCGCCAGCCTCCAGCAGTGGAGAGACCAGCGGCGCAGCTAGCAAACCAAAACAGCCGCCAGCCACCCTCTTCTTTAGGAAGAAGACAGCCGCCGCCGTTCAACCCAGCCGCCCTTCATCTCCTCCTTGCCGGGCCGCCAGTCGCTGCCGACCACTCTTACTCTCGCCACAAAACGAACCAACAGCAACCAAGCGACAACCACCCCTTCACCTGCGTCGAAACTCGTCGGAAAATACAACAAAAGTCGCTGCCGTTAGCGACCTCATTCGCCGGAAAATGCAGACAACCCACCTTCGTCACCATCTCCTCTCCAGCCATCAAACTCGCAAAAATCAGTCGAAAACCACCGATCCAAAGAGCTTCAAGTTTGCGTCGAGATCACCAGTTGATTTTTCCATTCGGCGTCACCGGTCGTGGTTCCTGTTCCGGGTTCATTGTTTCCTTTGCTGTCTCTGTTTGTTTTACTTCAAATCTCGGATCGAGTTTCCTTATTTCTGGAATCAATTTCAGATCAGTAACAGGAGGGGTATTGCTTTACATTGAGGTTCAATTTCTCTTTCTCCCTGCAATTTTTTATATACTTTCTGCCTTTTTCTAAAATTTGTTGTTTGTTGAATGACTTTATGAAATGATATCATGGTTGATAATCATTTGCATATTAGTTTATTCTAAATTGAGTAGTTGTTATGTTTGAATCAGTGTTTCTTCAATTTAGACCATAAAAAATGAACTTGTTTGAGTTGTTGGGTTTAGTCATGATAATTAAAATCAAAAGAGATATCAACGTGAAATAAGAGAAGGATTTGGGCATAAGAATATTTTAATTACTGCTATAGCTTTATTTTATTCCCTATGGTTGAATAGTTGGGTTTGAACGAGAAGAATCAGTATTGGGTTTAAGTTGACAATAAGAGAACCTAGATTCTAAGTAGTTATTTATCTCTAATTTATTTTGTTTTTTACCTTTAGGAGCATGTTTAGGCCGTTATAACTTGGGTAGGCAAGGTTTTTTAGGATTTCCGTTGATTTGAGGTGAGAGGTCGTTCCCGTAGTTATATTTATCCGGGGAATGCCCCGAAGGTATTTGTACATATTATTATCCGGGGTATGCCCCGAAGAATTATGTGAATATTTCGAAGGCCTTCACAAGCATGGTAAAAAGTCTAGTATAGGTTAGCTTAGAATTTTCCTTTCTTTTACTTTTCATTTTCCTTTATTAGGTGGGGACGACCTCGAGCCTCATGTGTATTTATTTTGCTTTTGTGTGTTTGACCTCAATTTGAATGTTTGGAATGCCAACTTGATCGAGTACGCAACCGTGACCTTCACGGGACTTGGGGAATGCCTAACACCTTCTCCCCGAGTCAAATGAACCCCCTTACCCGAATCTCTGGTGCAGACTTAGTTTTGAAATCTAAAGTGTTTTAAAGGAAAATCATTTTTAAAAATGGTGGCCTGGCACACCGAAATCAATGTCAGGTGGCGACTCTGAGTTATTTTCTTTTTAAGCACAAATTTTTGTCACTTTCAAAATTGAAAACCCTTTTCAAGCTTTTTACTAAATCTTTTTATTTATTTAAGAGGGTTTAGTAGAAAGGTTTGGTTTGGTTAAAAAAAAAGGGGTGTGACAGATATCAGAAAAATTCACTCACTCTCAACAAAGAACATTTATATGAATACAGACACACCATAGGCTTGCCCCTAGTGTAATATTCCACTAATCGAGTTATCCAATCATAGATCAAGAGGTCTTTAAGGGTTGTAATGTAGGCTATGGGACGGGTAGGATACTTTTGGGTATAGTGACTAGCCTCCCTAAGCACTTTTCTTTTCTCTTTCACCACTTTCCTTTTTAGTTTTCTTCCTTATGTCTCCCATAAACATTTATTCACCTTTATTTACTTTTAATCCCCATTTTTCTTTTGTTGGTGTAACTGGCCTTTTTAGTTTATCATATATACATTGATATAGCTCTTTTTCTCATTGCTTTGCAACACTCTTGCATTATTTTGGCCAGTTCACTATTTTCTAGCATTCATTCTTGATTTTCCCTTTTCAATTTTCCTTCACCCCACACTTAAACTTTTGCATATTCCTTACAATACAAGTGCTTCTAGGAGGTAAAGTAGAACAAAATACAATAATTTTGAAGAACATTCAAGGGTTATCAAAGAATAGGCTTTAAGCTCAAAGGGGTTAACTAAGATATAATGCACGGGTGAATTCATGTCTATTAATATATGGGGTTACACAAAGAAATGCCTCTATCCTTTCTACAACCAAACAACTTCTATTTCGCTTTGCAAACACACAGGGCAAGTTCTAGGCATCATGTACAACATACAATGTAAGTAAAAACCTCACACACACATGGCATGCAATTCATTTGGAATCCGGTTTATCTACAAAATCCTATCAATGTTCAAGCAAGCATTACTGTGCAATTTAAGGCATATTAAGATTCTACAGTCAAGCTTAGAAGATACATTCTCAAGTTTAATTTACGCTTTTGCTAATGTGCATATTCGGGGTTACATGTTGCCCTTTTACCTCTAATCCTAAGAAAAGAAAGAAAAGAAGAGAGGAAAGAAAAAAAAAATCTACCTAACCCGGTTCAATTAAAAACCCTTGGAAAAGAACCGTGGTCAAAAGAAAAACCAAGGGGGAGATGATACATTACCTATAAAAAAATAAAAGAAAGAAAAATCTCTACGTGGACTACTTCCCTCAAGAGTACTTGTCCTAAATAGTCCGTCATCAGGAAGAGTCCTCTACTCATATTTTTGGATTTTTTAAAATTTTCTGATTTTTTTTTTTTTTTGTATTTTTATTATTTTAGATTACTTACTACACTAATATATACATCATGTACAAGATAAGTTTCCCACCCCACACTTAAAAATATGTCATGTCCTCATGGCATAAACAATATGAAAGCACAATAGGGTTTAAGAAAACTTACCTGTGACTCACTCGGAGTCGGAAATAGTGGATGGGTCGACATGGCATGCTCTCTCAAGTGCTCTGAACCATGCCATAAACCTGTTCTCTGACCGGGCTTGCCTAGTGGACATGGCATCTAGTCGTGTGTGTAGACCGTCCACTGAAGTGCGCAGAGCAACCACTTCCTCCTCCATTGACCTCAACATAGGTCGTGTGGACTCGGATCTAGACATGCTTGCTCCGCGAGGAGCAGGCCTGGAAGGTCCAGCTGAATCCATGGGGTGTCTGGCCCGGGCCTCCGGTACAGGATTGTAACGACCCGACCGGTCGTTTTATAAAATCACGCCCCAATCCCTAATTTAACTGTTCCCCTAAGTTCATTTCTGCTATTGTGGTTTGCCGGGAGAGTCGGTTCTGAAATTTGGAGCATTTTGGGACACTTAGTCCCTAAATGAGAACTTTAAAGCTAGAAAATGGCCCGTAGCCGGAACAGTGTTAAGACGATCTCGGAACGGAAATCCGATGGTTCCATTAGCTCCGTTAGGTGATTTCGGGGTTGGGAGCGCATTTGGAATGTATTTTGGAGGTCCGTAGCTCAATTAGGCTTGAAATGCCGAAGTTTGAAATTTTGGCGAATCCGAACGTTAGGTGAGATTTTGATCCGGGGGTCGGAATGGAATTCTGACAATTTCTGTAGCTTCGTTATGTGATTTTGGATATGTCCGCAAATTTTCAGGTCATTCGGACATCGTTTGGTCGGGTTTTTGATTGAATGTTAGTTTCGAAAGTTTTGAAGAAACTTAGGCTTGAATCCGTGTGTAATTGGTGATTTTGATGTTTAGGATGGTGTTTTTATGATTGGAACAAGTTCGTATCATGTTTTGGAGTATGTTGGTGGTTTTCGTTGGGGTCCGGGGGGCCTCGGGACGATTTCGGATGCCTAACGGGTCATTTTTGGAAGTTTTTGGAACTGCTGTTCTGGTATCTGGTATTGTTCTTCGCGTTCGCGAGGGTCCTATCGCGTTCGCGGAGAAGAATTTGGCCTCTAAGACTTTGTTCTTCGCGTTCGCGATGAAGGCATCGTGTTCGCGAAGAAGGAATTTTCATCAGAGACTTTGTTCTTCGTGTTCGCGAAGAGTCCCTCGCGTTCGCGAAGAAGGATTTTCTGTCGCACAGGTCCTACTTCGGAAGCTCATATCTTTTTATCTACAAGGAATATTGAGGTGATTCAAAAACGAAAGTTGTAGCTCTTTGAATCTAGTTTTCAGAAACATATTATAATAGTAATATGGAGTTGTGTGTAAAAAGTTATGACTATTGCAATAGAGGCTGTCCGAGCAAGTTGGAAAAATGAATTTCTGGGAGTTTGTTCTTCGCGAACGCGAGAAAAGGACCGCGAACGCGAAGAACAAATGTCTGGGCAGCAGAATAAAGTTCAAACTTCGTCCCATTTGCCATTTTTGACGATTTGGAGCTCGGGTAAGGCGATTTTTCGGGAGATTTTTGGAGAAATCAAAAGGGTAAGTACTCTTAACTTAATTTTGGTTGTATAGCTCGAATCTATTGCAAGTTTTAGTCTTTAATTTGAGAATTTTTGTTAAAAATGGTAGAAAACCCTCTTGGATAGAATCAAGGATTTGATGGGCCATTTGTGGTCCGATTTGGGTGTTCTTGGTATGGTTAGACTCGTGTTGAGATAAGGAATCCGAAAATATAACTTTCGTAATTTTTTGAGAAGCGTACCGAAAGTCGGGTTTTGGCAACTTTGTGGTTTGGGTGTAATTCGATTGTTTTGATTGGGTAATGCCCAATTGGCCTATTTTGATGTGATTCCATTGATTTTTATCGGATATTACACCTGTGGAGGCCGACATTCGCGGCAAGAGAGTTATTTCTTAGCGGTTTTGTACCGGAATTGAGGTAAGTGGCTTGTCTAACCTCGTGTGGGGGACTTTCACCCCTAGGATATTATTGTGATACTTTAAATGCCTTGTACGCGAGGTGACGGGCGTGTACATGCGCTGGTTGTTGAACACATACTTTACTCAAAATGTTCAATGAGTGATATTCTTGGTTCTTAGTTGTTAAATTCGATATTCCTACCCGGTAGTAGTTAGAAAAGCATGATTAGATAGAATCTAATTGTCTAGTTGCTTAATTGACTTACTTGAGTTTTCTTGGTAATCGTTGGCGTTGTTCATCGGCGAAGTTATCATTAAGCATATTATACTTCTCTCTGTGTATTCCTTTACTTGCTGTGGTTATGGACTACGGGTTCGATTCCCGAGATCCTGATATTATTGAAATATGGACTACGGGTTCGATTTCCGAGATCCTTAGCTTATTGAAATATGGACTACGGGTTCGATTCCCGAGATCCTGAGATTATTGAAATATGGACTACGGGTTCGATTCCCGAGATCCTTAGCTTATTGAAATATGGACTACGGGTTCGATTCCCGAGATCCCGAGATTATTGAAATGTGGACTACGGGTTCGATTCCCGAGATCCTGAGATTATTGAAATGTGGACTACGGGTTCGATTCCCTAGATCCTGAGATTATTGAAATGAGGACTACGGGTTCGATTCCCGAGATCCTGAGATTATTGAAATGAGGACTACGGGTTCGATTCCCGAGATCCTGACTTATTGGTAGGGACTGCGGGTTCGATTCCCGGAGATCCTGAGTTATTGAGATATTATTGAGACATGGGCTGCGGGTTCGATTCCCGGAAACCCAGAGGTACTGAGAATGGGACTGTGGGTTCAATTCCCACAGATCCTGGATTTGTTTATTTGAGTTGGTTATTTGTTGTTAGCTTAATTGTAGACAGTTGCGGTAATCATCATAATGTTGTTATTTCGGAAATTATTATCATTTAAACTGTTTATTTTGTTATCATCATTATATTATTGTTTTCTCAGTAGGGCCCTGACCTACCTCGTCACTACTCCATCGAGGTTAGGCTTTGCACTTACTGAGTACCGCCGTGGTGTACTCATGCTACTCTTCTGCACACTTTTGTTGTGCGGATCCAGGTACATCGGGACAGGCTCATATTAGATGATTCAGCAGCATATTGGAAGACCTCGAGGTATGATCTGCTACGTCCGCAGATCCGGAGGCTTTCCTTCTATTCTAGTAGTACTAGTTGACATTTTTCTTCATTTCATTGTTAGATACTCTTTACACATAGAGCCACAGTTGTATTTTCTCTTTTAGTCTGTGTTACCGTGGGGTTTCGGATCTTGGTAGTGTTTTATTCATTGTGTGATGGATGTATGTGCCAAGCGGCACGGATTACATATCTTTTATGCTATTTTTCCGCTGTTTCTTATTTAAGTATTTATAACTTGTATATTCCGCAACGTGTTAGGCTTACCTAGTCCTGGGGACTGGGTGCCATCACGACATGTTCACAATTGGTGAACTAGGGTCGTGACAAGGATCGTCCTCCTTATCTAAGTCAATGGGTGTTGTGTCTCGTCCAACCCGAATAGTAGCAGCTCTAAATGGAGCTTTCGGTAGTAGTTCACCGTCAGTATCAGTAACTGGGGTGTGGTTGAAGAGACACAAGGTAGTGACAAGAGATGGGTAATAGAAACCCTTGGCAGTGAGGGATCCCCTCAATACCATCTCGTCACTAATAACCCGGGCAATATCAACATCCCGGTGTGTTACCAAACACCAAGTCAACACGACCCTATTAAAGTTAACATCTGTAGTGTTACTTGAGGGCAAAATGCGGTTGCAAATTATAGAGAACCAACATTTGGCAATGTGTGTGAAACAGTTAGAATGCAGAGTTTGGTTTCTAATCCATACTGGAGCACCATCTACACATAAGTCCTCAATTAGCATGTCCCATGTGACACCGGGCCTATCATGGTAATAATCAATATCACTCGTGTGTAGTGGTAGGCGAAGTACCTGCCGAATGGTGGGAATATGAGCATTCACTAGCTTACCTCTGACGAAAACTTGTCTCACCGAGGAATAAGGGGCATTGGCATAGAATTCTCTGACAAGCATCTTGTTCACCTTAGTGGGCGTTTTAAAAAGGAACTCCATCTCTCGCCTTCGGATCTCATCATACATTTCCGGCTTCTCCGAGCGGATGGCTATCCTGTCCACTTCAACCTCTTGAAGCCACTTTTTGTTCGCTTTGATGTGAAATGCATTTTCCGCCCCTTCATCGGCAAACCGAGATTCATCATAAGTCGGTTGTCTGGATGAGCTAGCACCATGTCGTGGTCTCTTTGGAGCCATGATCCTGTACAATTAAGATAGCCAAAAAGTGTGGAAACTGTTAGTCAGTGGAAGGCTACTCAGACTTCGCCATCCTTGATAATTCACAATTGACCATCAATTTTGTGTAATTCCCGCATACTCTTTATCTAACTATTTCCCACATGCCCAATTGCATACCCCACACTTAGTTCTTGGCACACATACTAGTACCCTATTGACTTAGTCCATCCCCAAAAAGTATTCAATAACCATTTTAAGAGTTGGGCATTATGTCTCCTAATTTTCATTAGTCTATTATGCTCAAGGTAATGTGCCCCAACTTAGCCAACCAACACATATATATGGTAGAACTACTATTAGGTTTCCAAATCATAAAATCAACATCATAAACACAATTGAAAACCCAACACCCATTCTTCACCAAACATCAATCATAGAACAAGGTTCCTTAGAGAAATTTCATGGCAAAATTAAAAGCACAATGAGAAACCAAGCAACATTCATGAATGGACCCTAACTAACACTAACTAAATATTTATACAAACTAAACAAGCAAAAACTAGAAAAATGGAACAAAATAAAAGAGAAAAGTAGAGAAACTTACAAGTTATAGTAAAGGAGAAGTGGGGTGGAAGAAAGGGATGATTTGGAGAAGAGAGGGATGGGGATTTTTAGAGAGAGGGGAGAGGTTTTGAATTTAGAGAGAGAGAGAGAGAGATTTGAGAGGGGAGGGGCGGCTGAATTGGGTATTGGGAAAGGGGGGTAAGTTATTTTAGGGTTTAAAAAAAAGGGGGGGAGGAAAAAAAATAAAAAAAACTTTAAATTTTTGCCGACCGCGGAACTGACCGCGACTGTTCGCGGTTCGTTCGCGGCCGCGGATGGACCGCGAACAGTCGAGATTCAGAGAAGGCATTTTTTCGCGGTTGGTTCGCGACCGCGGATGGACCGCGAACAGAGGAAGTTCAGAGAGGGTAATTTTCCGCGGTTCATCCGCGGTCCGCGGGTGAACCGCGGACAGTGTTCCTTTATGAAAAACTTCGACTGCTTCAGCAAAAGATTTTTTTCTTATATTCCTTTATTACTTACTACTAAGATTAAATTACTTACAACATGTTCGTGGGTTGCCTCCCACGTAGCGCCTGAGTTAATGTCGCGGCACGACTCAGCTTAGCGCATTTTACGGCTCGCTGGACCTTTGAGGTTCATCCAACTGCAATTCTATCTTGTCCTCCATGTCATCCAGGCCTATGTAGTGTTTCAACCGCTGTCCGTTTACCTTAAATGTACGTGATCCATCCATAGTTTGAATTTCCACGGCTCCGGACTCACATGCTTCAATTACCTTGAAAGGTCCTGACCACCTTGATTTCAATTTTCTTGGGAACAGTCGTAATCTTGAGTTGTATAGTAGTACCTTGTCCCCGTTTTTGAAGGTACGCTCAACGATATTTTGATCATGGATCCGCTTCATCCTCTCTTTATACAATCTTGTATTTTCAAATGCTAGATACCGAAATTCTTCCAACTCATGCAATCCGGTCAACCTTGCTTTACCTGCTTCATCCAAGTTGAGATTCAATTGTTTCAGGTGCCCACCACGCTCTATGTTCTAATTCAACCGGTAAGTGACAAGCTTTTCCGAACACCAATTTGTAAGGAGACATGCCAATGGGTGTTTTGAATGCTGTTCTATATGCCCATAGTGCGTCATCGAGCTTCCTGGACCAGTGGGTTCTTGTGGCATTCACTGTTTTGGTCAGTACACTTTTAATCTCCCTATTGGAGACCTCAACTTGTCCGCTAGTTTGCGGGTGATATGGAGTGGCCACCCTGTGTTTAACATCATACTTGGCCAATAATTTCTCAAAGGCACGGTTGCAAAAGTGTGTGCCCCCGTCGCTAATGATGGCCCTTGGGGTCCCAAACCGGGTGAAAATATTCTTCTTCAAAAATCCCACTACCACCTTAGCATCATTGGTGGGTAGTGCTGCAGCTTCCACCCGTTTGGACACGTAATCAACTGCAACAAGTATGTACTTATTTCCGTATGAGCTAATGAAGGGCCCCATGAAATCTATTCCCCAGACATCGAATACTTCCACTTGCTGAATTGGATTCATTGGCATCTCATGACGCCGAGAGATGTTCCCGGTGCGTTGACATTCGTTGCAACCTTTCACCCACAAGTGTGCATCCTTAAATACCATCGGCCAATAGAAACCGACCTCGAGTATTTTGGCAGCTGTACGTATTCCTCCAAAGTGACCGCCATATGCTGAAGCGTGACATGCCTGCAAAACAGAAGATTGTTCTATCTCGGGGACGCATCTCCGGATCATGTTATCAAGACATATCCTAAACAAGTATGGTTCATCCCAATAATAATACCGACTTTCACGAAAAAATCTTTTCCTCTGGACCGATGATAGGTCATAAGGAACAATGCCACTGGCTAGATAATTAGCGTAGTCAGCATACCATGGAGCTTCCAGAAGAGTGGTTGTGAGCAATTGCTCATCTGGAAAGGTTTCCAGAATTTCCCCACTCTCTTTGACAAGTTCAGCTCCTTCAAGTCTTGACAAATTGTCAGCTACTTGATTCTCAGTGCCTTTTCTATCTCTGATTTCGAGGTCGAACTCTTGGAGAAGCAACACCCAACGAATTAGGCGTGGCTTAGAGTCCTTTTTATCAATTAGATATCTTAAAGTTGCATGGTCTGTGTAGACGATTACCTTTGATCCTATGAGATAGGACCGAAATTTGTCGAATGCAAACACAACCGCTAGCATCTCCTTTTCCGTCACTGTGTAGTTTAGCTATGCTCCATTCAGAGTTCTGCTTGCATAGTATATTGGATGCATCGGTTTATCTTTCCTCTGGCCCAGCACTGCCCCCACTGCATAATCACTTGCATCGCACATTAACTCAAACGGTTGATCCCAGTCTGGGGCAATGATGATGGGTGCTGTGACCAGCCTCTTTTTCAGTTCCTCAAAAGCAATCCTGCATTCGTCAGTAAAAACGAAAGAATGGTCTTTCTCAAGTAACTTACAGAGAGGGTTTGATATTTTGGAGAAGTCTTTAATGAACCTCCGGTAAAAACCGGCGTGTCCAAGAAAGCTTCTTATGGCCCTGACGGATGTTGGTGGAGGCAACTTTGCAATGATGTCGACTTTAGCACGGTCCACCTCAATGCCTTTGCTTGAAACCCCGTGCCCAAGTACTATACCTTCTTGAACCATAAAGTGGCACTTCTCCTCGTTTAGTACTAAGTTTGTTTCCATGCATCTTTGTAATACTCTATTCAGATTGGCCAGGCATTCGTCGAATGAATTTCCAACCACCGAGAAATCATCCATGAACACTTCCATAATGTCTTCCACCATGTCGGTGAAAATAGCCATCATGCACCTTTGAAAAGTGGCAGGTGCATTGCATAGTCCGAATGGCATCCTCCTGAAGGCGAAGATACCATAAGGGCATGTGAAGGAGGTCTTTTCTCTATCTTCGGGGGCTATGGATATTTGATTGTACCCCGAGTATCCATCCAGAAAGCAAAAGTGAGACCTCCCTGCTAACCTGTCAAGCATTTGATCAATGAAGGGAAGTGGGAAGTGATCTTTGCGAGTGGCTAGATTCAACTTCCTGTAGTCCATGCATATTCTCCATCCGGTGACGGTTCTTGTTGAGATCAGTTCATTGTTGTCGTTTTTCACCACCGTCATGCCTCCTTTCTTGGGTACACATTGGACCGGACTCACCCAGCTGCTGTCTGAGATTGGGAAGATTATTCCTGCATCTAGCCACTTTATTACCTCCTTCTTCACCACTTCCTTCATGTTGGGGTTCAGCCTTCTTTGATGTTCCCTGGAAGGTTTATGTCCATCTTCCAGGAGGATTTTATGCATGCAATAGGCTGGGCTGATCCCTTTTATGTCTGCCATGGTCCACCCGATGGCAGTCTTGCATTCCTTGAGTACCTGTATAAGCTTTTGAGCCTGCACATCTAACAAACTAGATGAGATAATAACAGGTAATGTGGAGTTAGGGCCTAAATACTCATACCTGAGATGTGATGGTAGTGGTTTAAGTTCAAGCTTCGGTGGCTCTTCTATGGATGGCTTTGCTGGTGGGTTTTCTCTCTTTTCTAGGTGTAGGGGTTCGAATTCGATCTCTCGCTTCCAAAATCCCTTGCCTTCCAAGGATAATACCCATTCGGCCAGACTTTCACCATTTACTTCTTCCATGTTCATCGGGCATGCTTGCAGTGGGTCTTCAATAGTCAATTCTGCATCGTCGGTTTCCACTATTACATCGACCGCATCAACTAGAGAGCAATTTGCGAACTCACTAGGGTGCCTCATGGATTTTTGCACATTGAAGATGATCTCCTCATCATTCAACCTCATCTTGAGTTCCCCGGTTTCACAATCAATTATGGCTCTCCCGGTGGCTAGGAATGGTCTTCCCAGGATTATGGTAATTTCTTCGTCGACCTTGCAATCAAGGATAACAAAATCGGCGGGAAACACGAACTTCCCAACCTGGATTAGCACATCATCTATAATGCCAAATGGACGCTTAACCGTCCTGTCGGCAAGCTGTAAAAGCATAGAGGTGGGTCTGACTCTCCCAATACCTAACCTCTTATAGACAACTAAGGGCATGAGATTGATGCTTGCCCCCAAATCACATAAAGCCTTAGCAAGGCATAATTCCCTATAGTGCATGGGATCGTGAAACTACCTGGGTCAGATAGCTTCTCAGCAATGGGTCTGGAGACTACTGCACTACAAGTCTGTGTAAGTGTAACTGTGGCCAAGTCTTGGAAATCAAATTTCCGCGACATTAAATCCTTCATCATCTTAGCATAACCAGGCATTTCTTTTAAAGCTTCAATTAATGGGATGTTTACCTGAATTTGCTTGAGCATGTCGAAGAACTTTTTGTATTGTTCCTCTTTTTGGTGTTTGGCCAACCTTTGGGGGAATGGTGGTGGAGGCCTCTTCTTCCCGGTGACTTGGGATTTATCTTTGTCTATCGCTTTCTCATCAATCTGTTGCTCTACCTTTTCAGCTACCGTCTCCGTTCCCTGTTTTGCTTCTTTATTTTCAGCAATTGGCTGGACTGTGACTTTTGTCAATCCTGTGGATTCATCTGGTTCAATGGGCAATGGAGTAGGTGTCTCAGCCTGTCTGTCAATTTTTTCACTTTCATTCTCAGCATCAAGATCTCTACCGCTTCTCAGCGTCACTGCCATTATTTGCTTTGGGATTTGGTCCTTTGGGTTCGTTTGAGTATCTGCAGGTAATGTCCCTTGAGGCCGATTGTTTAGTGACATAGCAATCTGCCCCATCTGCACTTCCATATTTTTGATTGCTGCATCATGTGCATCTATTCTCTCGTTAGTTTTGGCATTTGACCCGATTACCTGTTGCATCATAGCTTTCAATTCTGCAAACCCATCGTCATGTCTACCCTCATGCTGTGGTGGAGGTGGATAATATCCCTGCT